>JAYMSP010003197.1:0-20701 GCA_036897095.1 Plantago elongata
AAAAGCAGGACAATCACGTTTGAAGTGACTGGGTTTCTGACAATAGAAGCAGATATCATTCCCAACTTCAGCAACTTTAGTTTTAACGGCTTTCTGAGCAGGGTTGTTTCAGAGAGTTGGTCAACTGTATATTCTTGTACTGATGATAGTTTGGGCCGATATGCTTTTTCAGCTTCTCTTTTACTTTTCCCCTTTCAATTTCTTGAGTGACATATTTCTTCATATGTCTCACTACAAGAGCATTTTCTTTAGACACTACCTTGGTATCTTTCTTTTCAGAAGTACCTTGGGTAGCTAGATCAACACTCTGCAACTTTTCAGCTGCAGTCAAACCTCGTTGGGTTGTCTCATAGTTTACAATGGCCAAATGTGAAAAGAGTTCCACTGGAGTGATTTGGGGCATTCCCTAATTGAAGTAGAAATATTGTGTATGCCCCCAATTCTGGTTCAAGCTTCTGACGATGGTTTTCAGCTTCTCAGAATTTGAATATTTGTCACTTTCTCCAAGTGCAACCATATCACTCATGAGAGTAGTAATCCGAAAATCAAGTTCTTCTAGAGTTTCAGAGGGACCCTGTTTGAAGTTTTGGAATTTCAATTTTAATACTTCGAACTTATTTTCCTTGGTTTTCTCAGTTCCTTGCACACCACAGTTTACACTGTATGTGCTCAGGTGTCGATCGAATGATGATGTTATGAGCTTGACCATCAAACCTGTGTCTCTTGGCGTCTTCCGATGTCCAGAGTTCATGAGGTTTGTCTTCATACTCAATTTGTCCAGCAACAACACGACCACTATCGCTAGTGGAAGTGTCACTACCTTCAGCGTTAGTGTTTCTGCGACCATCAGATACTCCAATCACGTGCTTGAGCTGTCTGATTCTGATTAGCCCTTCCTTGATGACATAAATCATCTCATCTCTGATAGCTTCAAGATGCAACATCATGTTGTTCTTCCATTTCTCATAATTCTCTGGTTTACGATCTGGAGCATCACTCAAAGACATACCTGCACACTTAACACACAATTAAAACGTTCTCGTAAAGCGACAAAAACCCTACCTATCTTGGGATCGAGGTTCAGTGAAGAAGGCTTGGGAACCTCCTGTTCTGATACCACTTGTTGGTCCAGATAACAACATAGGAAAATACTAGAGGGGGGTGGGGAATGGGGTGAATAGTATTTTTTAACTTTCATCGAGAAACAGTCTTTCTCAGAAACCTGGGGGTTTCTGATACTTAGATTCAGAGAGCGGAAGACTTTAAGAGTTAGATAAACGTAAATGTGCTTTGCAGTAATAATGTGTGTAAGTGTTATGTTGGAATGTAAGTACAATAAAGTAAATAACACATCAACTTATAGTGGTATCTGGAGGTGGCGTAATCCTCCAACTAATCCACTTCAACTTTTCTGAGACATGGAATACACTAGAACAGATAATTGAGTTCTCCTTACAATGTATCCTATTCTAAGATCCCTACACACAAATGGTTCCCAACCAAATGTCCCCCCTGAGTTATTTCCTAGCTCCTAGAGCCAAGTACTTCCTGTACTCAAGATAAACTTGGAGCTTTTCCTTGATTTCCCAAACCAATTACTTCATGTACTCCACGCCTTGATGGTGTTGGTTATATGATTTGTTGTCAAGCTTCTCTTAATAACTTTTCAGCTATGTATTTAGAGAGCTTGAAGAGCTTACACTACTTAATATACTTGTTCAGTATATGGTAAGTTTCTCTTTTCTGATCTAAATGTTGATATCCACTATGGAGAATGAACTTCAGAAAGGGTGTTTGGGTTACAACTCTTTCACAAATAACAAACTCTTGTTAAGGTTCAGGACACCTAGAACTACTAGTGATTCTTCGAGCTTTATAGTCGCAACTGTGAGCTTGGAGAATTGTAGTATGAATGCTTGAGAGAATACTTGCTTGATATGAAAGTATGAGAGTAGTTTGTGTGTGTGTATTTCTCAACTTCTAAGAGGTGATATTTATAGATGAATTTGAGAGTCGTTTGAATAGTATCCGTTAGACCTTCTCAGAATTCAATCCGTTGATATCTTGAAATAAGTATTCAAAATTCACTTTCTCATTTTTCAGAGAGGACTAAGCTTGATCGACTTTTCAGTCGATGTAATTAATACAATGTCCTATTTCTTTTCCTGTAGTCTTAATGGATACATGAGGCTTTCTGAAAGCTAACATTGTCCTTGACTCAATGATGTCATATATTCAGAGACATGTAACGTGCCAAATGCACAATATAATATACTTTCTGAACATAGTCTATCTAAGGAGACTAATTCTTATGTCTTCATCAAACTTGTGCAATCTTCAGTCTTCAAATATTCGATTAGAATCCATTGCTAGGATCCTTCTTCATGGCCTTCTTCGAAACATAAAATTACGTCAGAGACCTTTGAAGGAACAACAAGTTCCAAAGAAACTTGTGGAAAAGGCATCTAAAAAGAAACATGATCCTCTAACTTTTGATCATCCACAATGTTGTATCACAAGAAGGGAAGTATCGTTGGACTTGGTGTATTTCCCACTGTACCATTTTCATGGATATAGGGATGATGCAAAAACTAATAAGACTGCTTAAAATTGTGTTCAGAAAGTCAATGGTGCTCAAAATGGTATTGGTTATCGTGCTATCGGGAAGGTCCACATGTAACAATATAACAAAGGACATGAACGATGGTGGAAAGCTAGAATTACTTATAGCAATTATCAGAAGTGGAAGCAATCCCAAGCCACTGAAAAAATGAATGCTAGGGCTAGAAGAAACTTGGCCAGGAAAACTAAGCTTGCTGAAAAGCAAACTCTAAAACCTGACAGGTCTCTGAAGCCACCACGAGGAATACCAAGGAACACTCCAAGAAGAAAAATTGATCTTAGATCCGATAATTCTAGAATTCCTCTTTATGTTCCTAAGAGATCCATTCAGAATTGGATTCCCACAGGAAGAACGTTTAGTCTAAGTGGTTCTATTTCTGAGGCACGAACCTGACTCCTATTTCCTGTTTTGTGTAGAACTCTTCTTGGACTAAGGCTCAATGGCTATTTGATAGTGAATGCGGGAAGCACTTGACAGGAGACAAAGCAAACTTGGTCGATTATAGTGTATGTAATACTTGACCAAACATCAGGTTTGTTGAAGGAGAATTAAATCCTTCTATAGTATTTGGCAGCGTCAAATTGGGATCCCTTACAATCTCTGACGTATTACATGTTAAAGGTTTGAAATATAATCTTCTAAGCATGAGCCAGTTTGTAGATAGGGGATATTCAGTGAAGATTAAATTGAAATTCTGCAAATTGATTGACAATGAGTCAAAGCAGACAGTCTGGGTTGCTACAACTGAAGAATGTCTCTTGGTGAGTCATTCAACTCACACTGAAAAACACTGGTTATGGCACAAGAGAGTAAGTCACTTGTGTTTCAAAACTCTAAACAAACTTGCCTAGAAAGAGTTAGTGGTTGGATTAATATAACAACATTCAGAAAGGACGTCTGCTCTGCTTGTCAATTAAAGAAACCATTCAAAACCTCTTTTAATTCCAAAACCAGACATTCAGTGTTAGACCACTGCAACTATTACACATGGATCTTTTTTAATCATCTGTAACTAGTTATGCAGGCAAGAAGTATGGTCTACTTGTTATAGATGAATTCTCTAGGTTTTCCTGGGTTGTCGTTTTGAAACAAAATTTTGATGCTAGGGTGGAGATATCAAACTTGATGAACAAGCTTGAAGTCATGAAAAATTACAAAGTATTTGCAATCAAAACAGACCATGGTACTGAATTTGTCAACTACTACATAAAAGAGTTTTGTACCTGTAAAGGTATACAACATCAACTATCTTCAGTAAGGACACCACAACAAAATGATGTGCTGAAAGGAAGAATACAACCTTTAAAGAAGCTGCAAGGACAATACTAGCTGACACTGAAATAAGTGATTTTTTTGAATTGAAGTTGTAAATATAGCATGCTACACTCAGAACATATGCTTGATAAACAAACACCATGGCAATAGTCCTTATGAGCTTTTGGTTGGTAGACCTCTAATATCAAACATCTGAAAGTGTTTGGTTGTAGATGTTTTGTTCTTAACAAAGGGAAAGAACATTTGAGAACATTTCAACCAAAGGTAGACAAAGGTGTATTTCTTGTTATTCTATGAATAGCAAAGCCAACAGAGTATACAACAAAAAAAAAAAAAACTAAGAAGATTGAAGAATCAGTTCATGTGGTATTCTATGAAGGAAGCAAGAAATACCCCTTGATGAAGATCTCTCAGATAGATTCAAGGAACTTATGACTAAAGATTCTAAAGAAGAACCCCCAGAAAGGAGAAACTTCGTCATTAATAATGAGGATGTCTGACGAAGAAAAGCATGATGTGCCTAGTAACAACCAGATGACTCTTAGACATGATGAAGAATTTCCTATGAGAATTCCAGAAATGGAAACTGAGAATATTCGTCGCAGAGACCATTCTGGGAATGATCTTTTTGAAAGTCGTGTTCCAGGAATCTCTCACACTGAACATGTGTCTGATATTTACTGCACTTCTAGTGTACAAAATATCATTGATACTGAAGAAGTATCAAGTCATAATCGTAGTGATTCACATTCAGATCACGTAGATAGTGACCCTACTAGTTCAGAACCCATTAGGAAGTGGATTAGAGATCATCCTGCAAAGGATGTGGTTGGTCCCATTGATCAAGCTGTTAGAACAAGGAGAGGAATCACTGAAAATTTTGATTCTCTCTTTGAATGTTTTATCTCAAACATTGAACCTAAAACTATTCAAGATGCATTAAAGGATGAAGACTAGATCTCTGCAATGCAAGAAGAGTTGGATTAATTTGAGAGAAACAAGGTCTGAAAACTAGTTCCATTTGTAGAAGGAATATCTGTGATTGGAACTAAGTGGTTTTCAAAAACAAAATGAATGAGTCTGGTGAAATAACCAGAAACAAGGCTAGGTTGGTTGCCAAGAGATTTACCCAGACTGAAGGCTTAGACTTTGATGAGTCATATGTACCAGTTGCAAGATAAGATGCAATCTGACAATTTCTAGCCTTTGTAGCTCATAATGACTTTAATGTTTACCAAATGGATGTCAAGAGTACATTCCTGAATGGTGAACTTGCTGAGGAAGTTTATGTTGATCATCCACCAGGCTTTGAAGTTTCCTTAAAAATTAGAATGGTCTATAAGTTACAAAATGCTCAATATGGATTGAAACAGGCTCTAAGAGCATGGTATGACACTTTGGCCAAATACCTTCTGGAGAGTGGTTTTTTTTTAAATGTGAAGTTGATAAAACTTTATTTACTTTAAATCATGAATGGAAACTACTTTTAGTTCAAGTATATGTTAATGACATTGTATTTGGATCTAAAGACAAGCCACTTTGTGATGACTTTGCAAATCTCTTGAAAAGAAAATTTGAGATGAGCATGATGGGAGAATTGAACTATTTTCTAGGATGGCAAGTCAAGCAACTCAATGATGGAATATTCATCAGTCAAACAAAGTATGCAAAAGGATATGATCAACAAGTTCATTCTAAAGCTTTCTGAAAAGAATGTTAAGATACCTATGAGCATAAGAACCAAAATGACTTATACTGAATCTAATAAGAGTGTTAAAGAACATAAGTATATGTACTTAATAGGTTCACTACTCTACCTTACTGCAAGTAGACCTGATATTCAATATGCAGTTGGTTTGTGTGACGGATTTCAGACTTATCCTATGCAATCACACTACAATATTGCTATGAAGATATTAAGGTATGTTAAAGGTACTATAGAAGTTGGACTATGGTATCCTAAAGAAAGTGGATTGAGTTTGGTTGGCTAATCAGATGCTGACTATTCTGGATCAATGCTTGGTAGGAAAAGTACTTTAGGAACTTGTCAGTTTCTGGACACTAGACTTATCTCATGGTTTAGCAAGAAGCAAGACTCAATTGCTAAATCTACCACATAGGCTGATTATATTGTTGCTGGTTGTTGTGCTACTCAAATTTTATGGATACAGCAACAACTCCCATTTTCTGTGATAACACAAGTGCTATTGAGATTACTCAAAATCCCAAGTTCCATGCTAGAACTAAGCACATTGATATTAGGCACCACTTCATCAGAGACCATGTTGAGAAAGGCAATATAGAGATTCTAAAAGTTGGTACTGAAGATCTGCTTGTAGATATCTTCACTAAGCTACTCCAGGAAAGTAGGTTTTTAACCTTAAGACTCTCTTGGGTTAATGGAGTTACCAAAGAACTGAAAAGTTCTATATCTCTAAAAGAGTGAGTAAGAATAGAGAAAATTAAATAGGTTCTGAAAGGGGTATTCAGTTTACCAACATTAAAAGAAGGGATGATAAGGTTTCTCAGATTTGAGACTCATATAACCTAAGGTTTTCTGGAAAAAGGAATCCAAAGAGGCTAGTTGGTATATAGTCCATGAGTATATAAAACTAGAACTCAAAAACTATGGACATGCCAATATCCAGTGGTAATTTCTGTAAGAGGAACTCAGAAAACCATTTAAGTCATAAAGTGTGGGGGAACAAATAGTCCTACAAAGTACATATTTTTGAAAGTCAAACATGTCTAGGGTTTTATTTTTTTGACATTTTTATGATAAAAAACATAAAACAAGATTTGCTCTCTGAGTGATAAGACCAAAAGGTTTTGTTCTATCACACTAATAGTGACTCATAGATATGTATTGCCAAAATTCATTAAGTGGACACGAGAACATTTTTTCATTGATATCATTGCAAAGATATTCAACCATAGCCCTTGATGAATAAATGTTTGATCTCAACGGGTGAAATTGAATCTCAACAAGTAATGCCTATTGCAAATACAATAATGGCCCATTAAGCATTAAATGCAATGTAGAAATGTATACCATGCCGATGCAGTGTACACAGTTACACATACATAATTTCTATACGTATGTTGTATCTATGTAATTCTCAATTGCTATATATAAAGGATTTCCATAAGAGGCAAACACTTTTACCATATCCGAAATTTTATCTTACATCAAAACAACAAAAACTCTCTAAGTTTTCTGCAAATCTTTCTGTTAATCATATGTTCTTTGTTTAGTCTTCTGAAAAGATAGACTGAATTCTCTCTAATTCAAACACTCACATCGATTACCTTACCCAAAACTCTATATAAGAGATGGCACCCAGAAAGACCTCTTCCAAGAACTCGGTTGCAACTTCTTCTGCTGAAAAGCAAGGAGAAAGAGATTTACAGGTATTGAATAAACGCTGGGTGATTTCAACCTTGAGGACTGTACCTCCAACCTCAATTTGAACTGGGGTACTCACATGGTTGAAACTTGATTGTGAAAATGCTTGCAAAAGCACACATCAAGAAGTTTCTGAGTGTTGCTCCTAGTGGCTTGTCACCACTAGACGTCTTAGAATTTTACAATTCTTCCAAGGTCTACACTCGCATTGTGAATGACATTGAAGAAACGTTCATTAAAACAAAGGTTCAAGATATAGAAATATATCTTCATGCAATGTTTTTGCAAAATCTTCCGTCTCAAGAATCGTGGTACAAGTTTTGAAATCAACACCAGAGACAAGACTCTGAATGAGCGTCAGAGTACTATTTGAAGAGGATGCAAATGACAAAATCAAAGACTGTCCATCCTTGTTCATTTTGGGAGATAAGGACAAGACATCTCTTTGAACACTTGAATGTGCTTGCCAGTATCTTGCATCGGTGCTTCGATGGCAACAAAGGTGGCATAGACCAAATCAGTCTAGAACGGTGGATGATAATGAGCATTCTACAGAAAGAGTTGAATGAAAGGGAAAACCCCTTCATCTGGGGGAAGTACATATTGATGAAGTTTGTCAACATGGTCAAGGAGTTTGAGCCCATGATAGTAAAAGGTCGTGCTGATACCAAAGCCAATATGCACTATGTTCTGAAGATTTGCTATATGTTGGAGAAATACGGAGTTGTGCTCAATGAGAACATGGATATCCCAGTGACCAAATAGTATGTACAATCATGCTTATGAGGAAGACTTGAAAAAGGCTGCCAAGGACGTGTTGTTTGCTCATGGAGAAGGTGGTTCTGAAGAAATATAGGTTGACGTCCAAGTCGCTAAGAGACCCAGGACCAAGATACCTAGAGCTCAAAAGAGTGTGCAAGTCTTACTTGTTGACACACCATCTTCAAAAAGGTCACAAGAGAACATTGAAGACCAACAACCTTTTCCCATCCAGAAAGACTCTAGCTCAGACTAGAGATCTTTAAGCTTAGGCAAAATGCCAGAGCTGTCCTGAATGATATACAAGATATAGATGAGTCTGTCCTAGACATTAGTGAAGACTCATATGATGACCTCCCACTCCAAGAGGTTCTCAAAAGATCACGGATAGAAACTCATGGTGGAGCCTCTAGCTCATCTCCTTTACCGAAAAGAGCTAAGGTTGTTGAGGATGCAACTACGGAGAAGTCGGTTGAAGTTGTCACACAACAAAAGGCAGATGAATGCTTGACGGTGAATGATAAAGTGCGGAAAGATGCTGACATTGTTTCCACACTCGAGTTTCCAGCAAACTTCATTGCCGAAGAAATTCCTGCAATTGTGCATGTTCCTCAACTCTCTGAGAGGGATCAAACTAAGATGGGTACTCACAATGATCAAGCAGAGGAAAGGTCCGAAGTACCAGAGACTTCCAATAAAGATGTGGATGTTGATCAACAACATCATTGAATCTCCACAAGTGCAAGAGGCCAATTTGTCTGAAGACATGCAGGTAGCAGAGTGGTTTATCTCTAACTTGTAAGCATTTTGTGTTAAGTTGTTACTCATATACCTTATTTGTTACATGCCAATATGGAGACACAACCTCAGGGGGAAGCTAGGGTGCCTACCTCTTTGAATGAAGATGTGGTTCCACAAACCTCAGAGCACATGGAAACTGAGCTTGTGATACAGGTAGTTGGTTGTTTCTGAAAAGAAACAACTTGGTTCTAAATAAGTTTCTATGTGTGGTTTTAAAACTTCATTATTTATCTCTATAAATAGGCTCAAACTGAGGAAGTAAGTGAAGTGATACCCATACCACAAGAACAAATCATTCCAGAGACTGCAAAGTCTTCTCAGGAAATTTTTTGTGAGCCTTCGGTTCAGAAGGTATATAAAAATAGAATCAACTTTCTTTCAGAATGACATGTTATATTTCACTACTTAATCAATGCATTTGTTTCTTCTTTTAAGTTCAAACGAAGAACAGGTTGGTGGAGAACCATTGAGACATCTCCATCACCCATGGATGTTGATAATGCCGAGAAGGCAAAATCTCCAGAAAGAGTGCCAGAAACCATCATGGTTTATGAGAAAATTATTGATACTAAGTTTCCTACTACTGAAGTAGGTGATACCTTAGTTATCAAAATTGTTCTTTATGAACATAAATTTATTTGATCAAATCCATAACTTGCATTTTGATTTTAGTTCTCAGGCTCAAGCAGGAAGAAAGGTTGATGAGGAAGCTGCCACTCCTCTCAACACAATATCTGAAGCACTAGTTGCTCCAGAAGTTAAAATCGATGAGCCTAGTGTTGATACACATGTATGCTCAGAAAGACATGAAATTTTCTATTCTCAGATAACCACAAGTAGTTTGAATAAAACTAACTTGAATTCTTTCATTTAGGCACAAGTGATACCAGTGATCGATGTGGAAGAACCACTTGATCTACTGAAGATTTTTCAGACAATCACCTTAAAGAGACATATCAAATGTTTTAGGCAGTGGCAAAAGCTCAGAATAGCCGACTAACAAAGCTTGCAAAGGTGATCGGCAACAAAGATAGACAACCAAGAGCCTTCGATCTGGAAAACTATGTCCATACAATGTTCACAATAGAGGATTACTCTCACTATAACTTAATGCATTATGAGTTCACTTATGAAGTTGGTAAGAAGCTGATGGATGCCTTCAATGCTGGAGATGAAGAAACCAGAAAGTAGATTGCACTATACCCTGCTTTGTCCCAGACCCTCAGAGTATATCCCTCCAAACAAAAGGAAGTAAACGGCCAAATGATTGCACTTTCCAGTGTGATCAATCTAGTATCGGATGAAGAACAAGAAACTGATGAGAATGACCTTGATACTTCATCTAAACATCCTAAAGGAGGTGATAACAACCCATCTAATGATGAAGATAATGATTGTCCAGTACCAGGGGCTGGTGGAATGGCACAATGAGGTGCATGAGCAGGAACTTCACCTGCTCCAGACTTTACTTAGAGAGACCCACCATCATCACCAAAATCACCACCACCAGCAGTCCAACAAAACCAACAAGTCTCACAAGACCAAAATCAACAGGCTACTTTACAAGGAGACATTCAAGCCGTTGAACTTCGAGTTGCAAAACTCAAGGAAATTTTGAAAGAAGAAAGCAAGCTCAGTTCAGAGTACTAGTCTCTGATTGAAGCTAAAGAAGCCCAATTGCTGAAAATTGAGGCAGGAACGCCAAGGAGCGGATACTCCTTCCTGAAAAGGTACAATTGAAGAAAGACATCGATGCCACGGTTGTAGAGTTGGACGCTCTGGTGACATTCGATACAAAGCATGATGCTAAGGCTGCATCAGAGAGGCTTCAAGTTCCATCATCTAAGAAAGGCAGCGCCAAGGGAATAGGCAAAATGGTTGCTAGCCTAGATTCTATTGATCAAGATGATCATATCTATGTAAGCACTGATGATGATGATGAGATACATGACATGGCTCCAAAAGAGGATGCTATTTTTCTTTCACATTATAAGCGTGAGTTTCTTGCTCAGCACATCTTCTCCTCTCCGGCCATAATTAAATATTTGGGTAGGAGTGATATGTTTGCTCAACTGCCATCTGAGCTAGTAGAGAAGGATTCCCATATCCTTACATCCGTCCCATTCGACCTCAAGCCAGTTGCTAGGCTCCTACTTCACAAAGCCAATAGCATTGCATTGTCTCAAAAAGACTTAGGCATGGTTCGAGATGAAGACTGCAATAATGCCATCAACACACTGGAGGAAGCTTACTATGCTCCTCGAAAATCTGAAGCCATATATAGTCCACTTGAAGAGCTAAATCAAAAGGAAGCTCTACTCCTCAAAGAGAATCAAGAGCTCAAGGCAGAAGTCCAGAATTTAGTCCTGGTTCACAACAATCTGCAAACCAACTTTGAGTCACTTTCTCAATCATATGCACAATTGGGTTAGTCACTCATGACTATGGGGGAAGAGAACACTGCAGCCCAGAATGGCAAAGGTAGGAAGAGAAAACAAGTACCTCCTCCACAAGTCAGGTTCCAAAAAAGGACTTTCATTCTGAAGAACTCTAGAGTGTTGAACCCAGAGGTACAACAAGGTTGAGAAGTGTGAATACTAGGGGTTCCAAGTCCCTTGTGATATCTGAAGAAAAACCTTCTGAACTCAAAGAGAAGGAAGAAGGAGAAATCAAAGTTCAGGATTCATGTAAGTCTCCAATTAGAAAATTCAATGATGATGATGATGATGATGATGAGACTGACACTGATGATTATCCACTTCAAAAGAGAAGGAAAGTGGGTGAACCTCCTTTGGTTGTTAGACCAATAGCTTCCAGAACTCCTTCTGGAAATACCAAGTCGATCCCAGGAGGATCTTCCAGCACTGCTGCCAGAAAGCAAGAAGAACTGAAACTAGAGAAAGGATTGAATAGAAAAAGGCGTAGGCATCTACAATTTGGCAGAGTTCAAGAGAAAGAACATGAAGAAAGGCTAGTTGATGCCCATATTGAGTAGGTCAAGACAGATGACAACCAATCAGCCTACAGGTGCTTACATATCCAGAACGGTTATTGGATTCTTGAGCAACAATACTTGCTTTTGAATAAGAAGTTTCCAGTACCAATCTACAATCAAGTGATGGCATGGAGAACTAACAAGCCCTTATTGCTAAATCCAACAAACACCAAGGCAAGGCTTGACTTTGAAGTTTAGAAAATGACTGAGGCTATGAAAAATCCACTAGACTTTAGATGTCCTTATCCAAAGCCTGGTGATGTGCACAAAGTCAGAAAGTTGGATGGCACTCTCAGCAGACAGAGCAGACTAAGAGTTGAGTCCTATGAATCATTTTATATGATGAAGGATCAATACTTGGATGACATTGCTTACTTAGAAGAAATTTATAAGTATCATGAGTTGTCACTGCTGAAGATTGACCATGCATGGGTATGGGGCAAGTACTACTGGGTCAAGCTCTTTGTTCTGAAAAAAAAAGACCCTACCAAAACTTACAAGGACCTTTGTGGATTAGCCAGAAAGACAGAGCTCTTTGTCAGAAGGCTTCTCTATGAATATGCTGAAGACTGCAGGAATGTTGATAACCAAATCAGATGAACCATATATGGTGTTGAAGAACTTATAGTTTCTGAACCAGAGTTAATTTTGAAGACTTGAAGACTAGTATTTTAGGATGCCTTACCTAGAGATTAGACTCTCCTGTTGTCCTAATTTACATAGTAGTTTTTGTAACACTTTGCTGAATTTATCTTTATAGTTCAATATTTGAAAATTTTAACTTATGGTATGTAATAGTTCTTTCTAATGATCATACTCTCAGAAACCATTTATAAAAGATACTTGTCAGCAAAGATCACTTATTGTTACTTAGTTGATGTTTACTTTCTGCACTTAATTAACTGATTGAATATCATTTGATATAATTAAGTGTTGGATTATTTTCACTTCCATGTTTGTATAGGAATTTGAAGATATTCATGGTTGATTGATCAAAATGGGAAAATTTTGTTAGGAATCTGTTAATATTTTTTATCAATCACCATATGACTTATCTTAGTGCAGACAGGTGACTAGTACTCTTTGTTCACTTGAACATTGTAAAAGAGGAAATCACTTAGTATGTTAGTCTAGTAAAACTTGTAATAGGATTATAGGTCACTGATGTTATTTTATATTTCAAAGAAGGTCATGAAGAAGGATCCTAGCAATGGATTTTAATCGATGATTTGAAGACTGAAAATTGCACAAGTTTATGAAGACTAAAGGTTAAGTCTTTTCATATAGACTATGGTCAGAAATCATATTGTATAGCGTATATATTGCATATAACAAGTCTCTGAGCATATGAAATCACTGAGTACAAGAGCATGTTAGCATTCAGAAAGGCTCATGTGTCCGTTGAGACTGCATGACAAGAAATAATACACTGCATTTAATTACACCGGCTAGAAAGTCGCTCAATGCATAATCATCTCTGAAAAATGAGAAAGGGACTTCTAAGTACTCATTTCGAGATATCAACGTATTGAATTTTGAGAAGGTCTAGCGGATACTATTTAAACGACTCTCATATTGATCTATAAATATCACCACTTAGAAGCTGAGAAATACACATATGAGCTATGCTAATATCTACTTGCCTAGCAAATTATTCTCTCAAGCATCTCACTACCATTCTCCAAGATTACTGTTGCAACTGAAAAGCTCGAAGAACCACTAGTTGCTCAAAGTATCCTGAACCTATAACAAGAGATTGTGATTCGTGAAAGAGTTGAACTTTCGAATACCCTATGAAGCTCATTCTCCAGAACGGTTACCAATTACTCAGGTCAGTAAAAGAGAACCTACCATACATTGAATTAGTGTATTAATTAGTGTTGACTCTTCTAAACTCTCTGAAGACATAGCTAAAAAGTTATACGAGAAGCTTTCATGACAATCAAATTATAACCAACACCATCAAGGTGTGGAGTACAAGAATTACTTGATTTGAGAACTGAAGGAACAACTCCAAGGTTATCTTGAGTACATGAAGTACTTTTCTCTAGGAGCTAGGGAACATTTGGTAGGGAACCATCTGTTTGTAGAGATCTTAGAATAGGATATATTTTAAGGAAAATTCAATTATTCGTTCTACTGAATTCCAGGTCTCCAGAAAGGCCGAAGTGGACTAGTTGGAGGATTACGCCACCCCCAGATACCACTATACTTGTTGTGTTATATAATTATTCTTTATTTACATTCTTGCATAACACACACATACATTTACTACTGCAAAGCACAATCTCATTTATCTATCGCTTAAAGTCTTCCGCTCTCTGAATTTATGTATCAGAAACCCACCAGTTTATAGTGTTTATCGACAAAAGTTTAAAAATACTATTCAATCCCCCCCCCTCTAGTCTTTTCCTTTGTCGTTATCTGGACCAATAAGATTAAACTTGTTGAACATATTTTTTGCATACTTTGTTTAACTAATGAATATTCCATCATTGAGTTGATTGACTTGCGCTCCTAGGAAATAGTTCAATTCTCCCATCATGCTCATCTCAAATTTTCTCTTGATGAGATTTGCAAAGTCATCACAAAGTTGCTTGTCTTTAGATCCAAATATATTGTCATCAACATATACTTGAACTAAAAGTAATTTATGTTGGTCCAGATAACGGCATAGGAAAAGACTAGAGGGAGGGGGGGTTGAATAGTCTTTTCAAACTTTTGTAGATAAACAGTCTTTCTCATAAACCTGGAGGTTTCTGATACGTAGATTCAGAGAGTGGAAGACTTTAAGCGATAGGTAAACGTAAATGTGCTTTGTAGTAATAATGTGCATGTGTGTTATGCTGGAATGTAAATACAATAAGTAAATAACACAACAACTTATAGTGGTATCTGGAGGTGGCGTAATCCTCAAACTAATCCACTCCGACCTTTCTGAGAGATGGAATTCACTAGAACAGATAATTGAGTTCTCCTTACAATGTATCCTATTTTAAGATATCTATAAACAAATGGTTCCCAACCAAATGCTCCCCCTGAGTTATTCCCCAGCTTCTAAAGATAAGTACTTCCTATACTCAAGATAACCTTGTAGATTTTCCTTGATTTCCCAAACCAAGTACTTCCTGTACTCCATGCTTTGATGGTGTTGGTTATATGATTGTTGTCAGGCTTCTCTTATATAACTTTTCAGCTATTTATCCATAGAGCTTGAAGAGATCACACTACTTAATATACTTGTTCAGTATATGGTATGTTTCTCCTTTCTGACCCAAGTGTTGACATCCGTTCTGGAGAATGAACTTTCGAAAGGGTGTCTGAGTGTTCAACTCTTTCACGATAATCAAACTCTTGTTAAGGTTCAGGACACTTAGAACTACTAGTGATTCTTCGTGCTGTATAGTTGCACTTGTGAGCTTGAAGAATTGTAGTATGAATGCTTGAGAGAATACTTGCTTTATATGAAAGTATGAGCGTAGTTTGTGTGTGTGTATTTCTCAGATTCTAAGTGGTGATATTTATAGATGAATTTGAGAGTCATTTGAATAGTATCTGTTAGACTTTCTCAGAATTCAATCCGTTGATATCTTGAAATAAGTACTCAGAAATCACTTTCTCATATTTCAGAGAGGACTAAGCTTGATTGACTTTTCAGTCGGTGTAATTAATACATTGTACTATTTCTTGTCATGTAGTCTCAACGGACACGTGCGGATTTCTGAAAGCTAGCATGCTCCTTGACTCAAAGATGTCATATATTCAGAGACATGTAACGTGTCAAATGCACTGTACATTATGCTTTCTGAACACAGTCTATCTGAGGAGACTAGTCCTTGTGTCTTCATCAAACTTGTGCAATCTTCAGTCTTCAAATATTCGATTAAACTCCATTGCTAGGATCCTTCTTCATGGCCTTCTCGAAATATAAATTGTATTTAGTGACCTAATAATGCTATTACATGTTAACATACTATATGATTTCCTGTTTTATAATGTTCAAGTGAACTAAGAGTAATAGTCACCTCTATGTACTAAAGATAAGTTACATGGTGATTGATCAAAAATACTAATAGATATTCCTAACAAAATTTTCCCTTTTTGATGAGTCAACCATGACTATCTTAAAATCCTATTACAAACATGGAAGTGAAAACAATCCACCACTTAATCATTTCATATGATATTCAATCGGATAAATTAAGAGCAGAAAGTAAACATCAACCAAATCACAAGAAGTGATCTTTGCTGACATGTTATCTTCTTATACATGATTTCTGAGCGTATGATCTATAGAAAGAATATTATGGATCATAAGATAACTTTTGAAAGTTGTATTACAATGAAATATAGTCAGCAGAATTACAAAATTACTAAGTAAATTAGGACAATAGGAGAGTCCAAGCTCCAAGTAAATATCCTAATGAACTAGTCTTCAAGTCTTCAAAAATAACTTAGGTTCAGAAACCTTAAGTTCTTCAACAACTTCTTCTTGTCTTCTGGATCAATGAGGATCAACTCTCCTGCAGTCTTCAACATATTCATAAAGTAACCTTCTGATAGAGAGCTCAGTCTTTCTCGCTAAATCATAAATTTCTCTATAAGCTTTGTCAGGATCTTCATGATTTTCAAGATAGTCTCTATTAGACTTAGTGAAATTCTTGATCCACAAGTAATTTCCCCACATCCATGCATGGTTAATCTTCAGCAGTGAAAACTGATGATACTTGTAAATTTCTTCACAGTATGCAATGTCATCCAGGTATTGTTCCTTTGTCATATGAAATGATTCATAAGGTTGAACTCCTAGGTTGTTCTGTTTACTGAGAGTACCATCCATTTTTCTGGTCTTGTGTACATCATTTGGATTTGGATAAGGACAGATAAAATCCAGTGGCTTTTTCATAGCCTCAGTCCTCTCATGAACCTCAAAATCAAGCCACTTGTGAGCATTAGCTGGATTAAGCAGAGTAGGCTTGTTTGTTCTTCATGCCATCATTTGCATGTAGATAGGATCTGGAAACTTCTTATTTAATAGCAGATGTTGTAGCTCAAGAATCCAATATCCATTCTGGAGATGTATGCACCTGTAGGTTGATTGGTTGTCTTTAGTTTTGACATACTCAATCTGGGCGACGACTAGTTTTTCTTGTTCTTTCTCTTGAACTCTACCAAACTGCAAGTCCCTGGGCATTCTTCTATTCAGTCCTTTCTCCAGTTCTACTTTTTCTCTGAGGTTTGTGCTGGAAGATCTACCTTGGATCGACTTGTCATTTCCAGGAAGAGTTTTGACATATATAGGATTTGCAGCCAGAGGAGGTTCAGATAGGCTTTCCACTCTTTTTTTTTTTTTTGTGAAGTGGATGCTCATATGTGTCAGTCTCATCATCATCATCATCATTGAAGTTCTTGACTGGAGACTTACATGTTTCCTCCTTGTCTTTGATCTCTCCTTCTTTTTCTACTTCTTTTTCAGAAGGCTTAGTACCTTCAGATATAACAAAGGCCATGGAACCCCTAGTTATTTGACTTTGAAGTCTTGTTCTTGGTTCTTCAGAAAGCATGTCCTGCTCTTGAACCTGACTAGTGGAGGGATTTGTTTTCTCTTCCTTCCTCTACCTCTCTAGGTAGTTCTATTCTCTCCCCCCATAGTCATGAGTGACTGACTCAAACTGACATAAGAATGAGACAGAGACTCAAAGTTCTGTTGCAAATTGTTGTGCACTTGGACTAGCTTATGAACTTCTTTTATGAGCTTTTAATTCTCTTTAAGGAGTAACTGCTCCTTTTGGTTCAACCCTTCTACAATTACACAAGATAGTGTCTGCCTTCATGATAGCATATTGTGCTTCATCAAGTCCTCTGTTGGCACTGTTGCAATCTTCATCCCGAACCATGCCTAAGTCTTTCTGAGATAGTACGATGCTAGTGGCTCTATGTAGTAAAAGCTTAGCAACTAGCTTAAGGTTAGTAGGTACATAATTGAGTACTTGGGAATCTTCAGCAACCAATTCGATTCTGAGCGCTTGAAACACTATGCTCCTTCCGAGGAATTTTCCATCTCTGGAAGTTACGGTTAGAGATGAGAAGATATGTGGAGCAAGAAGTTATATCTTCCGATGAGATACATGCATCTCGTCCTCTTCTGGTGTCATACCTTGTGTTTCTTCATCATCATTAGTGCTCAATATAATCTGAGTAGGCTCAACATTTTCTCTTTCCCTTTGATGCTAACTCTCTGAGAAGATGACTCATTTGGTCTATCTTGGTGCAGCCTTAGCATCATGCTCATTATCATCCGTCACCAGAGCGTCCAACACTACAGCTGTGACTTCGATGTCTTTCTTCAATTGTACCTTTTCTTCAAGGAGTACTCTCTCCTTGGCATTCTCTGCCTCAATTTTTAGTAATTGGGCTTCTTTAGCTTCAATCAGAGATTGGTATACCTGACTGAGCTTGGTCTCTTCTTCCAACATCTCTCTGAGTTTTGCAACTCTGGATTCAATAGCCTTTAAGTTTTCAGAAGGGTCGGTTTGTTGATCTTGTGCATTGTCATTGCCTTGTTGGTTTGGACCTTCTTGATTAGCTAGAGGTAGTGATCGGTCTGATGTTGATGGTTGCCACCGAGGAGAGTCCTCAATAGTTGGAGTTCCCGTTCCGGCTTCTCCTTGTACCATTCCACCTGTCCCTGGTGGACCATCATCAGAATGGTCATTATTATCATCATCACCTCTTTCTAAATGATCGTCAAAGGAGTCTTCAACATCATTCTCATCATACTCCTCCTCTTCATCGAATACCAAGTTTATTATCTCAGGAAAGGTAATCCTTTGCCCATTCACTTCCTCATGCTCAGAAGGGTATACTTTGAGCTTTTGGGGTAACACAGGATTGAAAATCATTTCCTTCTTGGTCACTTCATTAGCAGCATTGAAGGCATTCATCAGATTTTTACCAAGATTGTAAGTAAAGTCTTTATTCACGAGTTCATAGAAGTTGTGTACTCTGGGAACATAGCATGAATATAATTTTCTAGATCAAAGGCTCTTACACTTCGCTCTTGATGATCAATCACCTTGGCTAGCTTCGTCAAATCGGCTTTTCTGAGCTTTTTCCATTGCCTACAGCATTTGACATGTATGTTCAAGGTGATTGTCTGGAAGACTTTCTTCAGATCGAGTGGGGATTCCACGTCGATTACTGGTAATACTTGAGCTTGAAAGAAAGGTTTCACGTTAGTTTAATTCAAAATTTACTTGTGGTTATCTGAGCTTTAGAGAAGTTTAAGTTTTTGAGCATACATGTGTGTCTACACTAGGCTCATTAACTTATACTTCTGGAGCTACTGGTGCTTCAGATACCATGGGCAGAGGAGTGGTTGCATCCTCTTAAACCATTCTTTCTTCTTGAGCCTGAGAATAAAAATCAAACCTTAGAGATTTTCTACAGAAGGATGTGAAAGATAAGAGTATCTGAGAATTTCACATACTTCCAAGTTAGGAAGCTCAGAGACTATTCTTTCAGAAACCTGAGCGACTTCTGGCATCCTTTCTGGACACTTGGCTATTTCTGCCGGGAATATCTCCATAGGTGTTGTGGAGGTTTCCAAGTTTTCCTCAACAACCTTTCTTTCAGAATGAACCTATTCAAAGAAAAATGTTTGATTAAACAAGTTGAAAAAGTTCAAGAATTTCAAATAGTTAATGTTCCTGTTTTACATACCTCCACTACAGAAGGCTCAGAACAATCTCTTCAGAAGGTTTTCTAATCTCTGGATCTTCTTGAATTTGCAGTGTTTCCACTACTTCAACTTCTTTCTCAGTTGTTGCCTGTTTAGAGACAATGGAGTTAGACATATACAAGAATTATCATAAGTATAAAATTGTTTCTTTTTAGTGACAATTTATTACCTGCACTTTAGGTTATGATTCTTGTATACTTGAGGTTGAAGGAACCTCTTCTCCATTTAGAGAGGTGGGTGCTGTGTCCCCCTTGCTCTGTGGTCTCCATGAATGCCTGTAACAAATGAAGCTTATGAGTAACAAGTTTAACATTGAAAATTCTTAACAATTTAGATACAAACCACTTTTGCTACCTGTGAATCTTCAGGCACGTTGGCTTCCATTCCATGGCTTGAAGTTTCTGGTACTTCGTACCTTTCCTCTACTTGAACATTATGAGTTCCTGTCTCAGATGTTTGAGGAACCTGTGCAGATGCAGGAATTTCTTCAGCAATAAAGTTTGTTGTCAACTGGAATGTGGTAGCAATGTCAGCATCTTCCATTATTCTATCATCAACCAACAAGCCTTCATATGCCTGTTGGGGTATGACATCCTGTACTACCTCTTCTGGGATTGCATCCTCTGCAACCTTGGCTTTCTGAGATAGTGAAGCTAAGCTAGAGGCTCCACCATGAGTTTCCATTCTTGATCTTTTGAGTACCATCTGCAGTGGCACATCATCATCAGAATCCATTTCGAAGTCTGGGACAGACTCATCAATCTGGTTGTACTTATACACGGACAACTCAGGCATTTTGCCTATGCTCAAGGATCTCCTTTCTGAACTGGAGTCCTTCTGGACTGGAAGTGTTCTCTAGGCTTCAACATCTTGTGTTGCCCTTTCTGGTTGAGGAGTGTCATCAACGATAAGCTGAATCATCTTACTTGACCTAGGTTTATTGGTCCTTGGTTTCTTTGCAATATGGGCCTCAGCATGTACCTCTTCTATAGGTACTCCTTCACTCTGAGCAACCAACTCATACTTGGCAACCTTTTTCAAGGCTTCCTCATGAGCATGTCGGTACATTGTGTTGGTCACTTGAATGTCCAGTTGCTCTCT
>JAYMSP010003198.1:0-20700 GCA_036897095.1 Plantago elongata
CTTTACGTTCCTTTCCTTATAACACCTATGTTTTATAGGCAATGAGAAAATTCTCCCCGGACCTGAAGAAAGCGCAAGCAATTCGGATCTCCATTGGAAGAGACAGGAACAAGAGGATGCCCTTGATATGATGGAGGGCGAGGCTCTTCAAAGTGCTCAAGGTTCCTCAGTTCTTCAAAGAGTGGTAATTTTTTTTAGGCAAAACTTCCATTCCCGCTTTTTCTATATATATATATATATATCTGTGTGTGTGTGTGTGTGTGTGTGTGTGTGTGTGTGTGTGTGTGTGTGTGTTTGTAACATTGATGTTTAAATCTGTAACAATGCATCTTAAAAAACAAATATACTTCTTAAAACTATAACAAAGTAACGAAAATACAACACATGCTAAAAATATAATATTGATACTTAAACTATAATAGTGACTTTTAAAACTACAAAAACATTTATAAAAAAATAAATTATAAATATTTCACAAAAGTCTAAAAGCACCAATGTTGCAGCTTAAAACTATAATAATAGATCCTGAATCTATAATATTTGCACTACATCTATTGCAGGCGAAAAAATTAAACAGAAGCTAAAACGATAACAATGATGCTTACAAATATAAAACAACCTCATAAAATACAACAAATATCAAATTGTGAAATTCGATTTTTAGTGTACGAATTTTCAGATCAGATTTCAGATCTTAAAATATCAATTCGTAAAATCAACGAAAATGAAAAATAAAATGTCAAATTTCATTTTCAAATGAGATTTAATGAAAAAAGTTAGGTGAATTTGTTTATTTAAACATTTCAGCATCTAGATCTATAACTCCAGTGAAGTCGTGAGACATAGAGAGATTTTCCGGCGAAGTCGTGTTGCAGCACCATAATCTTCAGCGGTTGATGTGGTTCCGACGGTGGTCCAGTGGTGGTTCCAGTGAGGATATCGAGTGAGTGATGAGAGAGAGGTATGAATGTTTCTCTCTCTGTAATTTTTGTAGAAAGATAAAGATGGTTTAGTTGTGTGGTTTATTTGAGATAGTATATTGTAATTTGAGGTATGAGTAAGTATAGTAAAAAGGAATATTTTCTTATTATATAGGAAAATCTGGTTTTAATGATATAAATCGGTTAAATAAATTGGATATGCGATTTTTTGAGAAACAAATCGGCGGCTACTTACATATAGGGCTCAAATATGCTGAAATTTGTAAAAAAAAATAGTAAAATGTGTTTGTGTGTGTTTTGTGACTTTTTCTCTTCTGATCTACCGTTTTCTCGTCGGATTTTCATCGTTTCCACCTTGTTTCCACATGATTTCAACTAAATAGCTTCCATGGACGTCAATCAAGTAAAAGCCTCTTTGTTTTTGTGTGTGTTTGCGATATATTCCGAGTTTTGTGTGTGTTTCATGATTCTTGATTCAATTTTCATGATTTGATGGTTAAAACTTTTAGATTTAGTTGCAATAACGTTCAAATTCACAAATCCAAAACGATGAAGAAGCTAGCTCGCTAGATTTGGAAATCATTCACGAAAATCTATTCAAATCTCAAAAATATATCATACCTGAACAACAAATCGTACGTACCTTACAGTTTTAACAACTATCTTTATGATTTTTAGCTTGTGTTATATTTTTCTGATTTGTTATAGTTTTAAGATGCATTGTTATATATTTACGAGTCAATGTTATAGTAGTAACCATCAATATTATTGTCTATAGCTTATGTGTGTTTCATAATTTGTTCGATTCAATTTTCATGATTTGATCTTCAAAACTTTTAGATCTATTAGTTATAATATTCAAATTCACAAATCCAAAATGATGAAAAGTCTTGCTCGCCAGATCGAAAAATCAAATCTGTACGTACCTTACTTTTAACAAACATTTTTATAGTTTTTAGTTTGTGTTGCATAATCTTGCTTTTATAGTTTTAAGATGCATTGATATATTTTTAAAAGTCAATGTTGTAGTTCTAAGCATCAATATTATTATGTTTAGCTTGCATGTTTTTGTTCATTATAATTTTAAGAGGCATTATTGTAGATTTAAGAGACTATATTATGATTTTATGCATCAATATTATTGTTTCTAGCTTGTGTTGCATGTTTTTGCCTTACTATAGTTTTAAGAGTCATTGATATAGTTTTAAAAGACAATGTTATTATTTTAGGCATCAACTTTTTTATTTTTAGCTTGTGTTGTGTTTTCCTTTTTTGTTTACTGTATGTAACTCGTTTTGCTTGATTATGTTTTGTTATAGTTTTAAGAATCATTGTTATAGTTTTTAAAAACATCATTATTATTTTTAGAATCGATCTATAATTTATCTCGTGTTGCATGTTCCTGATTTGTTATGATTATAAAAGACATTGTTATCATCTTAGAAGACACTGTTATAATTTGAAGAACCAATGTTACTGTTTTTAGCTTGTGTTTCGTGTTCACACTTTTTTTAATTGTTTTTAAGCAGGTGCCGATCGATGATAATATCACGAGTTTGATGGATATGTCTCTCAAATGTATCACTGCAGTATTGAAGCAACAAACGACATAGTGTTTAAGCTCACCAACAAGTTTAATCGTAACAACTCAGTTTGTATTTACATCAATAATATTATAATAACTGAATGTTACAAGTAGCTTATTTTAAACTTATTTATTGATATTTTAATGGTATACATGAAACTTTTAGACTTGTTTAATGTTGGTTTACTGATATTAAAGTATAACTTAAAACTATAACAAGTTACCTTAAAACTATCATCTAACTCATTAAAACAATTATACCATCGATAAATGTTTAACAAATGAGGTTAAAATAATAATTGAAACATGCAATACCAACGCATTAAAACCAACACATTATTTCTTAAAACATAAAGAAATATACGTAAAACTGTAAATATAACTTTCAATCCTATCAACTTAAAACCATAACATAATCTTTTAAAATCATCACGAAAAATGTGTATCTCGGCGGTTTTATGAAACTCGACCGGTCAGACCGCTAAAACTCAAAAACCGCAAAAAAATTATAAATTCCTTGACTTTTCTATTTTTTAGGAAAATTTTAACTTTTCAAAGACTTTCGCTTTGAGGTATTTATATAAAATTATTAACCGTTTTATTGTGTTCCTAATTAGTTTTGTTATTTTTAAATTTAATTTTTCATATAAATTCAAAAAATCTTCTTTTTTTTATACTTATTCAATAATCCGAGGCTGGGAGTGCATGACATCCCATGGAAAATCATTTACAAGGGGCAACCTCGCAATATATTTAAAATCTGAGGGCAACACGCAACGTACCAACAATGACAAATTTTAGGAATAAGATTTTATTTTGTGCCATAAAAATAAATAAAATTAATTGTTGCTGTTGTTGTTTACTGTAGTCTGCAATTGGATAGCATCAGCTTTTGGGTTGGACTAGTTACATACATACAGATAGCCGTTAACCGGTGGCTGTAAACAGACCAAGCTCCAGCAATGGCAGAAATTCATCCACAGACCTATTCAAACTTGTAACACCACAATCTAGTCTGTTGCTTTGGTATCGAAATGGCAGTTACCTCAGAATTTTGCCCATTCAAGCTCGTCTTATCCCCCAACAGTTTCTTCACTCACCGTCGCACTTCAGGTTCTAATCCAATCGAACTTCAATTAAAAGGCAGAAATCAACAATCCGACTGTAAACTCAGGCTGAAACTACGTAGTAGAGCCGGCGTATGTTGTCAAAGCACTGGCGCTTCTGCCACTGACTTGGAATTCGCAGCTCGAGATGGCAAAAACCGTCTCCAGAAGGTCCAAATTGATAATTGATTTTATCTTCTAATATTTTTTATGCAAGTGTACTTACCTGTATTGAATTGTTGTGGTTTCAACTGTATCTGAACTAAATTGTACTAATATAAATATAACTAAAGCACAACGGAACTGAACTGAATGAGTTTGCAGACCAAGAGAACATAGCCTTACCTATATTGAATTGTTGTGGTTTGAATTTGAATTGAACTTGTTTGGAGTTTGGAAAAGGAGTGGAAAAAGTGGTGGTTGGTGCTTATGGGAGTAATTTTATGTTAAAAATAGGATGTTACGAATAGGAGTGTTTGTGGTGATATTTCTTCTCTAGTGAATGAATAGCTGTGTGTTATACCGTGTAGGTGCCCTGGTCGAATATAAGGAATTTCAGCATTATAGCGCATATAGATCATGGGAAATCGACACTGGCAGATAAATTGTTACAGATGACCGGCACGGTTGAGAACAGGGATATGAAAGCGCAGTTTCTCGATAACATGGACTTGGAGAGAGAAAGAGGCATCACCATTAAATTACAGGTCCGGGTTAGAAGTTTTGTGCATTGACGTTATACTGAAGTAGCTGGTATTGAAAAAAATATGCTAATTGAGCTCTACAGATATGAGTTACATGAAAAATGTTTGTATCTTGGACCATATTGTTAGTCTTTGATATTGCTGAGTAGCAAGGTCAAGTATATGCAGTCGAGTCGGCAAGATTTTGGTCCATATGGCACTGGTGGATTATTGATCAGAAATTTATGCTCAAGTATACTAAGATTTTGGTCCATATGGCACTGCTTTGTCGTTTGTCAAATATTTATCTCTATGGCTTGTCCAAGATGTGAATACGAGCTTTATTGGAAATGATTCTTGTCAATTTTTTTTGTTAAATGTTACATCTCGTCGGCTGTATCTCCATGTTGACTGGGAACAAGTGTCACTTTTGCTTTTCTCTGTGTTCTTATTCTTTAGAAGTTATTAAAATTTTATTTTTTTCTTACTTCTC
The DNA here is from genome assembly GCA_036897095.1 of Plantago elongata. Classification (NCBI taxonomy): domain Eukaryota; kingdom Viridiplantae; phylum Streptophyta; class Magnoliopsida; order Lamiales; family Plantaginaceae; genus Plantago; species Plantago elongata. Next base: position 4,809 of record JAYMSP010003198.1, read on the forward strand.
AGGCTGCAAGAATGCGATTCGTGAGTGAAAATGAGCCATACTGCTTGAATCTTATTGATACACCTGGCCATGTGGACTTCTCATATGAGGTACTCTGATAAAAGTAACCTAGAACTTTGCGTTTAGAGATTTTCAAATTTAGCTCTATTTGTGCAGTTTGATTGTGACTCGTGCATTGCAGTAAGTAATGACCACTATTAGCCATTTTTCCGTTTTACCCAACACTACCTGACCCAAAATAATGAAATGGAAAACTGTAACTACTTTCTCCGTCTAGAATGCTTTCAAAAATTCATAAGCTCTGATGCTTCTTATGATGGGTTCTGTATGCATTCATGTTTAATGTCCATTGTTACTCATCTGCTAGATGACTTATATCCAAGTAATTGGCTTGAAAGTGATAGCCTAATAGTGGATACTCCAAGATGAGAACTGGTGTTATTCAAGTGTTGTATGTTGTATTCTTATACCACACTGGTTCATTCGTGATAAATGTATACACCAGAGAGCAAAAAAGCATTGGATACTTTTGAGTGCATGTTAATTTGCATATGTTGATATCATTTCATTTCATCATAGGTTTCTCGCTCTCTTGCTGCCTGCGAAGGTGCTCTCCTTGTTGTAGATGCCTCCCAGGTACTACGCCATATAGATTCTATATTAAGCATACCCAGTACAAGTCATGTTTTATTTCTAAAAACGTAACAAAGCTAAATATCATTGTGTCTTATCTATACTTTGACTAAATGGAGTCATTAGGATTTAGTACAATACATTACCATGTGAATTTTAAATAAGTGGACCTTATTCTTTAGGGGGTGGAGGCCCAGACACTGGCTAATGTGTATTTGGCCTTGGAAAACAATCTTGAGATCATTCCTGTAAGTATTGTGACTCATTCATCTCTGATTTTTTTTCTTCCTATTATTCTTTGTAAAATAGACTTCGTAAATGCATGTTATATTTTCTCACATCTATCAAATTCAAGTTATTCAACTCTGAAAATTTTCGTATTATTCTTTTGTAATAGACTTAATGCATGTATCAAATTGAACAAAAAAGTAGATTAGCATGAAACGAGACAGATGGAAGAAACGGGCGAAAAATTGTCACCAAAAAAGCAATGCATAAGAGTACAGAAAAAAAGAGATTTACCATATTCGAGTGAAAATAGATTTTCCACCAGCAGCCATTAAGACTGAGTCTTGCTATGCAGGTTCTGAACAAGATAGATCTTCCAGGCGCCGAGCCAGAACGTGTTTGCCGAGAAATAGAAGAGGTTGGTTTATGTAGAGCTCCAGAGAACCAAAGTTTAACATACTCAATTTTTTGCCAGGGATTTTGGTAACAGTACAAATAAATTTGTTATTTGCTTTGGCTCGCTACTTTCTTTCGTTTTACTTTTTATTATTTTATTGGCAATATTTCTCTTAATTCTATTGCCAATGCAAGTGTCTAGTAGAAATCTTAGTATATATTTTTCTAAAATAAGTAGACTCGCTCAATGTGCTTCCTCTATTATCTCATGAAACACAACTATTTACAACTGCTAAGAGTGCTTCATCTGTTCTGATATAGTTCTCTTCCTAGGTAATTGGTCTTGATTGTAGCCAGGCAATTTATTGCTCAGCAAAGGTGAGTTCTCTTTCTCCTATTTAATGCCCATTTTGAAATTAAAAATATTGTGCAAGTGACATACCATATTTAATTTTCTCTCATAAAATTGTTCCTAGAAGGTTCTTGTATCTGTATATTATGTGTATACTCCCCCTGTTCCAAAACAATTGTTATATTTTGACTGGTCAACTAGTGTCAAGTTTGACAACAAATTAAGTTTAAACTATACCTGTAAAACATTTTATAAAATTAAAGTATTTCAAAACCTTATATTCTAAAATTTCATTATGTAATTTACATTTTATAATCATTGTTTAATATTAATTTGTAGTCAAACATGAAACTGGTAACCACAAAAGGTCAAAATGTAATAACTGTTTTGGACGGAGGGAGATAAATATCTAGGTGATTATTAAGCATATTCTTCTATCCTGTAGGAAGGGATAGGAATACACGAAATCCTAACTGCAATTGTTCAGAAGATCCCTCCACCTCAGAATACTGCAGATAGGCCATTGAGGGCTCTAATATTTGATAGGTATCTGATTTAGGTACACTGGTCGGATACCTTGATGTTCATACTTTTTTCTGTATATATTATTCCATGCTTACAATTAAAATAAACATTTTGTCCTTTCCCAACATGTGTCTGTGAGGAAGTAGTGAAAATACACTAGGATATGAAGGTCATTTGTTCTTATTACTGCTAACCATTTTGTAATTGTCTTCTTATATTTCAGATTTGTAAATCTCAAAGTTCCATGTTTTCTTCTAAAGTCTTTTGCCAAGAATAATTTATTTATGTAGAGAATGCATATGATCCTAAATATTTTGTCTGGTCTGATTTTCGTATTTACTTACGAAGTGGCTATTGAACTTATATAAAAGTTACATGATGCAATTGCATTGCACTTGAAACGCATTTAGTCAGTTTCCAATAAAAACTTCTTTGAGTTGCTGACTTTTTTTTTTTTTTTTCATTTATTGAACATCAATTATATTACTACATACTAAGTGGCATGAAGCGTGAAAATGTTAATGACCAAGATGGAAGGTCATAAATTTTAGATCCTATCATCTCCTCATACATGCTATCCAAAAATCAGTGATGACTGATGAGAGTCTAATATGTAAAGTAATCAGAGATATGAAATAAAAATCATCAGTGAATCAGCATAATGTTTAATGATTTATCTGTATTTTTCTTGATACTAAACAAAAATTCCTCAACTGAGTTCTTCTGGTTTAATATATGCTGCAGTTACTATGACGCATACCGAGGCGTGATCGTATATTTTCGAATTATTGATGGGACTATCAAGAAAGGTGACCGAGTCATGTTTATGGCAAGTAAGAAGGTATAAGCTATGAGCTTTTAGCTAATTCTCGTAGTCATTCCTTATATAATGTTCTCTTGTTGAGGGTTATGTGCTAGTCACTTAGTGGTTAAATTGCATCCTCTAAATCTCTTCGTATTATTTTCATAGTTACTCTATAGTAATTGGGGACATAAATACTTACACTGTGTTTCGTTATGAAGCATCAAATTTGAAGTCTTAGATCCTGAAAGCTTGCACACATGGTCCCAGATTGCTCATCTTCAAACTTCAAATGCAGGATTATTATGCTGATGAAATTGGCGTTTTATCTCCCAGCCAGTTGCAGGTTGATGAATTGTTTGCCGGAGAGGTGTAAAATCTTATCTGAACTAGTCTTGTATGGTAACAATATTTTTAGTTTAGTTTATTAATATATCCATTCATTTATCCATCTATATGCCAATTTCACTTTCATTCCTCTAGAATGGTATTTTCTTACTGGTATTCTATGTATATTCTCTAAGATATGTAATTATTTATCTTGATATGTTATAAAACATTCGCAGTGTTGACCATAAACCAAGGTGGAAATGTGCTTATTATTTGCTGGATCTATTTTTTTAACTCCTTATCTTTTGGTTATTATTTTCATTTTCTTTCATCGTTTTTGTTATTGTGTGCGTTTTTTTTTTTTTGGTGAATTTGTGTGGGTGCTCAGTGTCCTTCGTCAATTATTGATGGATCTTTGGGTTCCAGGTAGGTTACCTTTCAGCATCTATAAGATCAGTGGCAGATGCAAGGGTTGGTGACACAATTACTCACTACAGTAGAAAAGCAGAAGCATCACTGCCTGGATACAAGGAGGCAACTCCAATGGTCTTCTGTGGCCTTTTTCCCGTGGATGCTGATCAGTATATTTCTCTTCATCTTTCAGCTTTATTTTAATTGAAGTGATCCCATGGTTACTATGAATTTAAATACTCTGTAGCATAATGGTTGTTATCACCTCGTAGATATGCAGACCTGCGTGATGCCTTGGAGAAGTTGCAGCTGAATGATGCTGCTTTAAAGGTATGTTATCTTTCAATGGCTATTTCGCGACCTGACTGTAGAGGCATCTTGGATGGAAGTACACCAGTGCTGGACAAGGTTATGATTTTGGCAATAGTCAAGAGGAGTTGTGACTTGCTAATTTAGTAATTGGCTACAGTTTGGAACAGAACAGATGGCATTTAAGGACTGGTGTTATATAATTTTCTTCTTAAAAATATCTTTCCAAAAAGCTTCCGTGCACTTGTTTCTGATAAAAGTGTCATGGATTTCTTACATTAAAGTATGTGAGCAGGAAATAAAAGGTAATAAAACTATAGTTTATTAGCAAGGATTACAGTAAGTAGCAGACTGATTATCAGCACTAAATGTAGCTTTTATCGTTCCAAATGTCAAGGCAGGACATGTAGGAATTTAATATTTTGTGCATTTTCTTATCATTTCCCCGTTTTGATCCCATTCCTCTCCTGGATGAAGATGCCTGATATGGATTTCGAGGCTCATGGAATGCAACACTCCCCACCATAACTTTAGGAGACTATGCGATATTGGACAGTACAGTATTTATGTGTGTGGAAGTTGGTTTGGAGTTTGTATCATGCCTTTTTTTGGGCGTGTATGTGGAGTTTATCAAACATGTTCAGTATAGATTTTCACTAGTCTTTCTTAGTTATGACATGGGTCTAAACACCTTATATTGCTGATGTATACATCACCAAATAATACCTCATGGAAAATTTTCCTAAATGTTTCACAGTTTGAACCTGAGTCCTCAAGTGCAATGGGATTTGGTTTTCGGTGTGGTTTCCTTGGTCTGCTTCATATGGAAATTGTCCAGGTAAGAGTTGAGAAGTTTGAAGTCTCAAGTATTGTTGTGGTTAGTTTTCAGGTCCTACACTCAGTTCCTAAGATTTTTTATTTTTATTTTTTTACTCTACAGGAAAGACTGGAACGCGAGTACAATTTGAGTCTAATAACCACGGCACCGAGCGTGGTTTATAGAGTGCATTGTGTAAACGGTGATATTGTAATTCCCAGACACATCCTATATATGATATAGATAGTACAATAACTTACGTTCTAGATTTCTCGTTAGGTCTGCAATTTAGACATTAATTTTTAACTGAAGTTATTGATATACTTTTGTGTGTGCATTAGAATCATGCAAATTGTAGCAATATACTTTTGAGTATTTTCTTGGTGATGCATTTTTATGAATCTGAAATTTAATTGAACCCCTCACGGGATTGGTCTCTTTATCTGGTGTACTAAAATAGCTAGGAGGTTACACACTTATTCAGTTATTCCTCATATAAACTATTAACATGAATTCGAGAACTAAGAATGTTTTCTCGTAGAAGGGTTCTTTAAGTGAGGTAACATCTTTATCATTTTTACAAATAACACCAACAACTAGCAAAAACACTAAGGTTAATGACATTCTTTCTCCCTGTGATAGACAAAATTCAGCTAATGTTTTATGAACCTCAATTTGTTACAGAAGCATAACCTGGCTTGTCTTGCTAAATTCTTTGACCCTTGTCCAAAGTCAGATGACTGCAGTTCAACTGCATCTGCTGGGTGAATGTATTGAGTTGTGTTGCAGCAGTGTGATCTGAATAGCTTGCCAGTTGGGTTTAACTTTGAAACAACTTTCTGTTCAAATAGACCTTGCCTGCATAATTTTCTTTATGTTACACATTTGAAGTCTCTGACTAAGCTGTTAGTTTAATGGATTGAGAGTAGACTGCATCCTTTCTAAACTTTATAGATACATAACTTATATAAAGCAATAATCCCAAGTACCAAGACTGGTTGCTTGCTTTATATTCATTCTCCTGCTTGTAGATTTGCTACTTCGACAATCTAGACAATAATGTCTAGCTTGTCAGCACCTAAAAAGCATTTTATAGAGATTTATCTACACTTGAGGATAATTCACTAATGCTTTAGTTCCATGTATTTTTGCATCATTTTGTTTGATATCCTTTCATAATTGATTTCCTCCATCTCACTACTTCTGCCTGTTTCCAAATTAATTAAATGAAGAAAATTAATCTATTTGCATATTGTGTAATAAAATACTGTTCTGGTCTAGGTTGAGTGTTCAAATCCATCCGCACTTCCTGAACCTGGACTCAGAAGGTCAATTGAGGAGCCAATGGTCAAGGTTATTTTGCTTGAGCATTTTGGATCTCTGTCTTTTCACCTTGTTGAATCATGTATATAAGCTTTTCTTATCTCCGCAGATTGAAATGCTCACCCCAAAGGACTACATCGGTGCACTGATGGAACTTGCTCAGGACCGTAGAGGAGAATTCAAAGAAATGAAATTCATTACTGAGATTAGAGCATCACTAAATTATGAGTTACCCCTGGCTGAGGTATATCCGGCTGTGTTGCTGACATAACTCTTTGACTTGCATGGGTGAAAAGTAGCAATTCAAATTAAGCCCCGTTGCTTACCTTATGGACCTTCCTTGTTGTGTTCTAGATGGTGGGGGACTTTTTTGATCAGTTAAAGTCGAGGAGTAAAGGCTATGCAAGCATGGAGTATTCTGTTATCGGGTAATTACATGAACTTTAACTCCACCTGTCAAATTTAAGAGTGAAACCATTTAACTTTAGTATTTAATCATCCTTGTTGTATCGACAACGTTTTTTCTGGATAATTTGTTATTTTACATTAGTAAACTACATATTGATTCTGTAGGTATTGTTTGCTCAATTAGTATTCTTGGTATATGGTTTTGTCGCCAGACTAGATGGATAAATATATCATCTCTCTATATGAAACTTCGCAACAGTCAGAAGCATATTACTCTACTTTGGATAAATGTTGGTGGCAGGTACAAAGAAAGTGACTTAATAAAGCTTGATATTCAAATAAATGGAGACCCAGTGGAACCATTATCAACTATTGTTCATAGGGACAAGGTAAGTACTCAAAGTCTGTTAAAAGTTAAAAATCATTTTTGGAATGACTGTCACTGTTCTGTATAAGACCTTAACATTATTTTAATGAGATTCGGTTTTCACAAATGAGGGAACATTGTCTTAAAATTGTACTAGGTTAAACTTATGACAATGATTGCCAAGTGCAATTTTCTCTCACATATCCTCAGTTTTAGTTAATCTATATGTCAACTGAAATAAGCATTTTCAAGTTTATCTGTATTTGATTTTATGGAGAATGTTATTACGTTCTAAAGCTTGATCCTCCCAGTAAGAAAACATGTAGGGTACTTATGGTTCATTCCCAGAAACACAATTTTACAAGTTGATTATATGTTGTAGAAGTCTCCTGGGTATTATAGAGAGAGAGAAAAAAAACGATGGACATGGCATGGACACGAAAAATATATGTTTTGTTAAAGAAGTTTGTGTTAAATCACCAATCTTCACACCTAAAATTGTTTTATGGTACAAAATTAACATCCAGTCGCAAGAGATTAAATGTTCGCTGCTATAACATCAATGTCTTTATTAAAATTCAAAACATCCTAATTTTACTTTGGTGCATCAGTCCATCTTTTTTTTAAATGGACAGTCTCTCAAAGATGTTTGCCTTCTTGTAGATTTTGTCTGGTTGCTAAATTCACAGATTTTTTGGTCTCTTTCCAAGCGATTACGTTTTGTACTTGGGCACATATAAGCTCAAGTGTGTTGTGCTTCTTTAATATATGGGACCTTTCTCAGGCTTATAGTGTCGGAAGGGCCTTGACTCAAAAACTAAAGGAATTAATACCAAGGCAAATGTTTAAAGTACCCATCCAGGTAAGATAGCAATCTTCTTCCAGCCTTATCACCTGAAAGAGGTGATATGAAGTTATTCGAATTGACATCATGTACCCATATATACCTCAATCATATAGATCTGGATTACCAGCACACTCTTCTTCCCTATATTTTAGGTAAATTCAAATTTCAAATTCACATCCTGCACCCATATATTCCTTGTAATTGAGTCAAATTTACCAAATTGTCAGCTTACATATACTGATGCATTGCGTTTCCTTATTATCATACCACAGTATGAAATTGATATTTTTCCTTTGTCAGGCATGCATAGGTGCCAAAGTGATTGCTAGTGAAGCATTATCGGCAATCCGGAAGGATGTTCTTGCCAAATGCTACGGTAAGGGTTGTTCCCCTGAGTGTATGTAAACAGTCTCGTCCTGGTATCTGGAGAAAACTGCTTGAGAAATAATATTCTGATAATTAGTACTATACTCCCTCCGTCCCACAGGAACTCGATACATTTGTTATTTTAGTTGTCCTACACAACTTCATACATTATTAAAAAAAAGAAGTTGCTCCACACCCAGCAAATGATAAAAAAAATTCTAACATTACACACTAATTACACATTTTGACACTAAAACTACCCTTTTTACCACATTTTCATATTTCATCATTTATTCTAATTTTTCAATTTAGACTACGCGCTAACTTAATGTATGACGTTATCCCGACGGAGGGAATATTGAATTCAGCAACTTATCTTCTTCTTTAACACTCATGACTCAACTTAAGGATATGCAATGATTATTATGTTCCAGTATACCCCTTTGACATTTTGCTTAATCACTTCATTACAATGATCATGTTGCATAGGTGGAGACATTACAAGGAAAAAGAAATTGCTGAAGAAACAGGTAAATTCTATATATAAACTAGCTGCAGACCCCTTGTATATTGGCAGATAGATAGAAGATACCCTTCCAGGAATAATTGTTTGTTTCGTAATCCCTACCCTTTTAATTTGCAAGCTGAAGAGTGATGACCCAAATATTAGTACCGCCCACACAGAATCATGATCTGGTGTTCTTTCCATCCTTGTGAGTTGTGAGAATGATCAGGAACTTGTCCTTCCTTTTTTGTATCAGACTTTCCATCCTATTTAATATTACATAGGAAATTTGCTGTAACAACTGAACAAATGATAATTGGCTGGAACTTCATCAGAGGAAACAGGAAATAGAAAAAAAATGCATATATAACGCTAGCCCATTATGACACCCCTACTGCCCTACCTGTCATATTCTTTCTTCAGCATTTCATGTAAGCTACTGAACAAATGATAATTGGCTGGAACTTCATCAGAGGAAACAGGAAATAGAAAAAAATGCATATATAATTAACTCGCTAGCCCATTATGACACCCCTACTGCCCTACCTGTCATATTCCTTCTTCAGCATTTCATGTAAGCTACTTATGGATGGTCTATTTATGTTGATTTGTTATGCTCATAACAGGCCGAGGGAAAGAAAAGAATGAAGGCAATTGGTAAAGTTGATGTGCCCCAAGAAGCGTTTATGGCTGTACTAAAACTTGAAAAGGAAGTATTATGATTAACCAGCACCGGTATAAGGTTAAGATCAAGAACTTCAATTTCCTAAGTCATAGGAAAAACCACATCATACTTAGGTGGGGAGGTGATTTTCTCCATATTCAGGAAAAACACATCGCAACTTATAGGATCCCTGATATATTCTTTTTCAGGCCGTGAATCTGCTATCATATATACATTCAAAGAGTGAATTTTGTTTAATTCTCTCGAGAGATTTATACGGTGAAGTTATGGTAGTGTTGTTGCATCCGGTTGTACAATTTTTAAACTTCTACTCTTTTTTCCTATTAGCCGAATGTTAAGGAAAGAAAATTTTCATCCAACTGCTCATGACATTTGTCACAAATCCAACGGTACCACAGAAGATGTCGCACAATTATGGCGTAGAGGATTTAAAGTGCTTTGTGAAGAATGGTGGTCGTTGGAGAGCAGCACTAGATGCTTTTTCTTTTTCTTTTTTTCTCCTAAACCAATAGCAAACTTGATATGTATGTTAAAGTCCTCTCCACGAACCAACCGATCTAATATGAATTAGACATAGCAAGTTGACGAGCTTTACTCAAATTGCGACTAGTTCGTCACAAAGAACTAAATATATGTACAAGGGGCTCAAGGTCGGACCCAAGTCCAACCCTGAGCATGTGAAGGCTGCCCTTGAGGGTCGGACCCAAGTCCGTCCCTAAATACTTGGAGTCCGACCTTGAATGTCGGTGTAGTGTCACGCGCCACCCATTTTCGACGACACGACTCAACATCTCGCCCTACCGATCAATCTCCGGAATTGTCGGAGCTTTATCCCCCCACCCTTCTCCTATAAATAGGAGGGCATATTCTCCTTATAATGTAAGTAATCATCTATCAATATTCTATTCTCTAACTTTAGAGGTCCGAGCCCAAGCTCTGAGCCTCTAAACAAGTAAAGTTCTAGCTCGGTCCAAAAGGGTCTAACCCCTTCCTCTTATTTGTTTCAGATAGACGGATCTTCTTCAAGGTCGGACTTTCTCCAGGGAAGGACCTTCTCCAAGGTCGTACCTTCTCTGGGCTCGTACCTTCTCTGGGTCGTACCTTCGCTACCTATTGACTTAAGAGAATTAAGAAGAACTTTCTTGATCACCTTGCTCTCTCAAAGAACTAAGACGGACTAGACTCTACCTAATCCTTGAACTTTGTCTTAGCCGGATTTATACACTATCATATTGGCGCCGTCTGTGGGAATCCCTTGGAACGAAAAGTCATGGCACCACCACTACAAGTCTAAACTTAGGGGCTGCATCCGACGTCGGCCTCTCTAACCATGTCCGAACTCAATCCTCTATCAAGGTTGGACCAATCGATGAAAATCGAATCATTCTCGAACACTACGAGAAAGATGGGAACGAGCCCCCCATCCCCACCTCGAACCACTACCGGGGGTGGAATGCATACCTTCTTCAATACCCTCCTCTAAGAGCCAACTCTAGATGAAGAAGAATAATCTCGAACTCTCTAGGACCCCGAGGTCTAAACAAGATAAAGAAGACATCAACTCACTATGATGAAGAATGACGAGTAGACAACTCAAAGTGTCTAGGGCCCCCAAGAGTCGTAAACGACTCAATACTTAACAAGATGTAGAAGACAACTCAAAGTGTTCATGATCCCGAAAGTCCTTGGCAACTTGATTAGATGAGACAAAGCAAGATTAAAAATTTGCAAACACTAGCAACATTGACAAAATGAGAGAATTCAAAAGATCGACAAAGCATGTAAAACCGAAAGCAAGAGAACAATGAAAGATAGCGAAAAGGTCTGAAGCATTCATATTGAAGGTCATCCCTTGATAAACAAAGCTACAATTGAAGCTCAGGAGTAATCCAAGCATAATCGAAGAGAGACATTGAAAGTAAGGATAAAGTTCAACCCTCACAAGCCAAGGATAACCAAACAAAAATTAATTCTACATGTTCAAATGGTTGAACACTTTACAAGAATTGCACGAGTGCATAACCCCAATCGAACGAGGCACGAACCTCAAAATCAGAACTGGTGGTCGTCTTGGCGAAGCAACGAACATGGTGGGATCAATCGTTCTTAACCAGGAAGTGTCGGAATTAGATCTCGGTCTGAATGTCGGACTTTTTGAAACCACAATTTTTTTAATATATAATCACTCACAAATGAGTCCAAAAGAATATGCATGAAAATAAAAATGCCAAAACCCACAAGGTCGCCACAACCTTATAGCGATGGTCGGCAATATAAAATTCTACTAGCAATGCCAGGAACCAACTAGACACCACTAGAAACCTGGGAGTAAACAATCACGACCTTGTTGTTGACTTTTTGGTATAATATACATCACCACCATAGACCATTGAGTAAGTCATCTCTCTGCCACGCCAAAACCAGCCAAGAGCAAACTCAAAAATGAGCCAAATTATGAATAGGAACAAAACATAACATTTTTGACACATGAATGTCCCAAAATCATATTTCAAAATTCGAGCTTACTCGACGAAATCAAACAGACGAATGAAAGTAACTTACAATCGGACTCCAACGGATGGAGCAAGCTGCCGTACTTCTCAATCGGCGTACAAATTTGAACTTACGATCTGATCCAACGGATGGAGCAAGCTGCCGGACTTCTAAATTGACAGACGAATTTGAAGTCCGAATGGGTGGACAAAGTTGTACTTCAAGCGAATGGACGGACTATGAGCTAACGAATGGATTCGGGACGTAAACCGGTGGACTCCTCTCTTAATGGAATGTCGGTCGAGAGGAGAGGAATTGGGAGCCTCGATCGAATGAACAAAATGACCTCAAGCACACTGTCGGAACCAAGCAATTCGACGGACATTATTTGAATCAGCCGGCACAAATGGCAAACAGACGAACTAAGGAGCCACTGCTCGGACCTCGAGCTCACGGCCAGACAAAATTTGAATCTGCCGAAATTAAAATCGGGAATTGAGAAAATGGAATCGAAAGTTGGAGCACACAGTCAGACTTTTTGAGGATGAAGAAAACATAATATGAAAGTTGCTTGGGACGGGCGGATTTCCTGAGTTGTTAGGCGACGGACATAATCGAGGCTCAAACCTGCTGACGGAAGCCGAATCCGTTTCACTCGGACTTCTTCTCTCTTTGAAAGTCGGCCGAGAGATGAAATTAGCTAGAGCAGGGGCTGCTAGTCAAGTGAGCAAAGTGGAGAATATAGCACATATATATAGAGAGTCAAATGGGTTGAACGTCAAATGGGCTTATGGGCTGAACTAAAACTCATGGGCCAATAACTCCAACTCATACTCGGTCCAACTCATTTCAACTCGTCAAAGTCGCCCATCTCCGCCCAATTCAACAAATATTCAAGCTCAGACTCATTTTTCAAGATGGCAACAATTCGAGATCCGCTCATTTTTCAAGACGGTGCAAAATTCGAATTCAACCTCATTTTTCAAGCTTGTGAAAAATTCAAGCTTCGCCTCATGTTAAAGTCCTCTCCACAAACCAACCAATCTAATACGAATTAGATATAGCAATTTCACGAGCGTCACTCAAACCGCGACAAGTTCGACATAAAGAACTAAGCATATGTACAAGGGGCACAAGGTCGGACCCAAGTCTGGCCCTGAGCACGTGAAGGTTGCCCATGTGGGTCGGACCTAAGTCCGTCCCTAAATACTTGGAGTCCGACCTTGAATGTCGGTGTAGTGTCACGCGCCACCCATCTCCGACGACACGTGTCAACATCTCGTCCTACCGACCAATCTCCGGAATTGTTGGAGCTTTGTCCCCTCACCCTTCTCCTATAAATAGGAGGGCATGTTCTCCTCATAATGTAAGTAACCACCTTTCAATATTCTACTCTCTAACTTTAGAGGTCCGGGCCCGAGCTCTCAGCCTCTAAACAAGTAAAGTCCTAGCCTGGTTTGTCTTAGACAAACCAGCCTAAAAGGGTCTAACTTCTTCCTCTTATTTGTTTCAGATAGACGGATCTTCTTCATGGTCGGACATACTCCGAGGTCGGACTTTCTCCAGGGAAGGACCTTCTCCAAGCTCGTACCTTCTCCGGGCTATACCTTCACTACCTATTGCCTTAAGAGAATTAATAAGAACTTTCTTGATCACCTCGCTCTTTCAAAGAACTAAGACGGACTAGACTCTACCTAATCCTCAAACTTTGTCTTAGCCGGATTATATACTATCAAAATCCTACTTTCTATTACCCAGTAAACTTGCACGTCCAAAAGACTACTTAAAACAAAGTGATCCAATTTCAACAAAAAATCTAGAAAATCCTAGAAATCTAACTAACGATAATCTTATCCGCTTAGCTTTTGAGATGGGATTCATCTAGTTAAGCTCTATAGTATCATAATGTTTTATCCAATATATCATCCATGTGAATTCTACCAAAATTAATCTCATTATGAAAATTTCACAAGCCATAAATTGTCTTTGTTAATCTCAATTTTTAACGTTTTAGCATTCCCACTTTGTACTATAGTAATTCTAACAAGGCAATAAGGTACTATAATAATTCCAACAAGTTATATAAGAGTTGTTGGAGAGTTGGCATTCCAGTATAATATGAGAGCAAAAATCGGTCCAACACTAATATGTATAAGCCTCAAATAGAACCGTGAGAGTCTGGAAAAAGGGAGTCTGAAAAAAGCTACTAGGTGGTCCACTCGCATTAAAGTCTTAAAAAATCATGATAAAGAAAGATGTATCTAGTCGCCATCTTGGTGGTATGGTTGGTTTCATACTCTGAAATGAAGCAACATTCCACATAGTCACATGTTAGGGAGTTAGATATGCATATGTTTATTATGTGATGTAGCATATGTGGTGGCACACAATTAATTCAACAACTAAAATATAAGATATAAATAAGCCTATATTCAGAATGTGATTCAACAACTAAAATATAAGATATAAATAAGCCTATGTTCAGAATGTGAGCTTGTTATTATGGGTACAAACATTATGCCCACAATAAATATATATAACACAATTTTTGGATGAGACGTTCAAGTGATAATAATTTTTGGAAGATAAGTTTATTAGTAAGATACACGAATTCATATAAGTGGACAATTTAATATGATTTTGTATAGATATTAACGATGTTTTAGTAAAATCTTTACTATTTTGGGATATAATTGTAATATTGTATTATTTGTCTGGATTTAATCATAATATTATAATAATAAATTATTTATGAGATATCAATTTAATTAAATTAATACATAAATAAACTGAAGGAAAAAGAATAAAATCCATGGAATACTTTAGTACAAATATATTCGTTAAGGAACTCTTTTGATACAATCTTTTCTCTGGGTGCCAAAAATTTCTTATACTTTTTTCTAGAGTTTTTTCACAGTTTTGGTAGGGTTACCTTTCTGAATTGGGGTAATAGAAAGAACAGTTTAAGAAACAGACCTTTTGAATTTTTCAACTTTTGAAGCTGACAATGTTGATGTCGATGTTGACTCAACATTAAGTTTTTCATTCTGCTTAGTTGGAGCTACTAAGGGGACAAGTTGTGGAATATACTATTTGGAATATCTTTTAGTGTTTTTTGATCAATCACCATGTAACTTATCTTTAGTACAGAAAGGTGACTAGTACTCTCAGTTCACTTGAACATTGTAAAGAGGAAATCACTTAGTATGTTAGTCTAGTTAAACTTGTATAGAATTGTTTAGGTCTCTGGATGTAATTTTTTATGTTTCGAAGATGGTCATGCAGAAGGATCCTAGCAATGGAGTTTAATCGAAGATTTGAAGATTGCGCAAGTTTAATGAAGACACAAGGGATTAGTCTCCTCCGAAATGATATATTCAGAAAGCCTTATGTAGTGCCTTTGCACATTACACCTCTCTGAAGCTCTGTCATTCTGAGACAAGGAGCATGCTTGCTTTCTGATGGCACATGTTTCCGTTGAGACTACAGGACAAAGAAATAGTACAGTGTATTAATTATATCGACTGAAAAGTCGATCCCAAAAAGTCCACTCTGAAAAATGAGATAGTGACTTCTGAGTACGTATTTCGAGATATCAACGGATTGAATTATGAGAAGCTCAAACGGATAGTATTCGAACGACTCTCAAATTCATCTATAAATATCAACACTTAGAAGCTGCGAAACACACACACGCACTACACTCATACTGTTATATCAAGCAGGTATTCTCTCAAGCTCTCTAACTACATTTCTACAAGCTTACAGTCAAATAGCTCGAAGAATCTTTGGTAGTTCTAAGTGTCTTGAACCCTTAATAAGAGTTTGATTATATGTGAAAGAGTTGTACACTCAGACATCCTTTCTGAAGTTAATTCTCCATAACGGTTATCAACATTTGGATTAGAAAGGAGAATTCTTCCATATACTAAACAAGTATATTAAGTTGTGTCTAGCTCTCTAGATAAATAGCTGAAAAGTTATTTAAAGAGAAGCCTGACAAAAACCATATAACCAACACCATCAAGGCATGGAGTACATGAAGCACTTGATTTGGGAAATCAAGGAAAAGATCCAAGGTTGTCTTGAGTACAG
>JAYMSP010003199.1:0-20698 GCA_036897095.1 Plantago elongata
GGATATTGCTTTGCCATCATCTCTTTCAAAGTAGACCTCCTTTGTTCTTCCCTTTGCGAGCTATTTGTCGGTACATAGGCTACTTTCTCTTTGACTTTCGATCCTCTTGGCACAATGATCTTCATAGCATTTGAGGCAATTGATTCATTCCCTTTCGAGAGTGGATTGCCCCCTCTCCTAGAGTCGTGCTTGTGTGATTCATTCATGGGAGGGCCATCGATGCTACTGTTGTTCATGCTTAGCTCCATGTCATGTGCACGAATTGCTACTCTTCGAATGACCGTGGATGGATTGCTTGGAGAATGTATCGGAGTCCCCAATGCACCCCTTGAACACACATCTCAATTGTTGAAGCTTCAGATAATCTATCTTTGTAATTAAGGCTCAGATTCCTCCAACGATTGATGTAGTCGATGACTGGCTCTTCTCTCCATTGACGTGCATTGGTGAGCTCGACCATGCTTACAATCCTTCGTGTGCTGTAGAAACGGTTGAGGAACTTTTGTTCTGATTGATCCCAACTATCTATGGATCCAGCCTCCAGATCGGTATACCATTCGAGGGCGTTGTTCTTCAATGAGCGAACAAATTGCTTCACAAGATGATCTCCATAAGTCCCAACATTGTTGCATGTCTCGATGAGATGTGCGATGTCATGTTTCAGACTTCCTTTGCCATCAAATTGTTGAAAGTTAGGAGGTTGATATCCAACTGACATCCCCATATTATCAATCCTTTGTGTTTATGGCTTACTATAAGTGAAGGATGACTTGGAACCTTCTTCCAGACTCTCTCTCTCAAAGCTCCCTTGATGAACTCTTTCAGGTGATCAGTTGGGATCATTCCACTGAAATTGATTCACATCTCTCCTTGTTTTGGCTTAGCGTGTGACTGTTCTTCATACTCCACCACATGTCGCTTGCCTCCTGTTTTGCTAGTTTCAACTGTTTCCCTCCTTAAAGGTTTCTCAGGTCTGTGTTCTCGAGTCATAAACTTTGCAATCATCGCATTTTGTTCCTCGGTACGCTTCATGAGATAATCCATGGATTTTGCCAAAGCTAACACCACTTGATCAAGTGGAAGACTACTTCCTGTCGTGAACTGTGGAGGTGCTTCGTTTGTCTTGGGAGGGAATTCTTCATCATCAGATGTTTCTTCTCCATCCTTTTCAGCGGCAGTTGGGTCTTGAGCTTCAAAGTCTTTGTTGGTTGTGGCTTGCGGGTCTTCAACACCATTGGATTGTGCTTCATCCGAAGTTCAAGAAGAGTTGATTGTCTTCCTAGGAGGCATGGTTCTTCACTAGAGATGAGAGGTAGAGATGTCCCATTGGGAGTGCCAAAAATCTGTAGCAAGTAAAGTTGCACAAATGATAATTCTATTGAACTTGTTTAAAGCGGGTACAAATCTCTAATCTAATCCTCTGATTTTAGTTTCCAAAGACGACGAACTTAGATCTTCAAATTTTTCGATTTAAAACTTTTGACTTCAAAGTCGAGCGAACGTCGATGTGAGGGCTTCTTAGCTTGATCTCGGATCGAACTGACGAACTTGGAAATATTTAGAGCGAACGATGGCGATCTTCTTGAGGACTTAATGAACTCTTTGAAGAAAGCTTCTTGATCGTCGCATAAATAGGCTTTGATCTTGTTTCGATGTTGGTTGATCGCCTCGAAACGTTTCTTCAAATGTACGAAGACTTCTTCTTGGATCAAATGGCGACTATGCTTTGATTCTTGGATGAATTGCTTGAAGGCTTGGTCGAACTTCAAGGCGGATCTTCGGAAGAAGCTGGCGGCGCCTTGGAGGAAGACTGCGGATCTTGGGAGGAGAAGGGTCGTTCTTGCTCTTCCTTGCTCCTTGCTTAATACTTCTTAGCTCCTTAAAAAATCTGTAGCAAGTAAAGTTGTACAAATGATAATTCTATTGAACTTGTTTAAAGCGGGTACAAATCTCTAGTCTAATCATCTGATTCAGTTTCCTAAGACGATGAACTTGGATCTTCAAATTCTTCGATTTAAAACTTTTGACTTCAAAGTCGAGCGAACGTCGATGCAAGGGCTTCTTAGCTTGATCTCGGATCGAACTGACGAACTTGGAAATATTTAGAGCGAACGATGACGATCTTCTTGAGGACTTGATGAACTCTTTGAAGAAAGCTTCTTGATCGTCGCATAAATGGGCTTTGATCTTATTTTGATGTTGTTTGATCGCCTAGAAACGTTTCTTCAAATGTGCGAAGACTTCTTCTTAGATCAAATGTCGACTATGCTTTGATTCTTGGATGAACTGCTTGAAGGCTTGGTCGAACTTCAAGGTTGATCTTCGGAAGAAGCTGGCGGCGCTTGGAGGAAGACTGCAGATCTTGGGAGGAGAAGGGTCGTTCTTGCTCTTCCTTGCTTAATACTTCTTAGCTCCTTGTTAATTCCTTCTTTGCTCCTTGTTAAATCATTCTTTGCTCCTTGCAAAATTAAAATGTGTGTGAAAATGAAGGGGGAGGCCTCTATTTATAAGTGTTGAGATCTGCTTCTAGAAGCATGGAATTAGGAAGTCCATGGACCAGTCCAATACTTCTGGCCCATTTTTATCACTTGTAGGCTTAGTCCATTACTCCTGGTCCAATTTCATCATACGCAGTCCAATTTGATCGTACGCAGCCCAATTTCATCGTACGCAGTCTAATTTGTGCGATTCTTCCACGTTGACCCATACGACATGATTTAATTTAATTCTATATATTAGAAAATGTTCTTGCAATTTTATTGTGGAATTTAATTTTGTAAAATCCCAAAAATACTAGAAAGACATATTTTGTATTGTAATATATAGTCTTTAATGTTATTTTAGAGTAGACAAATTTTGCTTGTCTAAAATTATGTCCAATTTAGGTTCCTCGTGATACGTGGCAGCTTAATTACGTGACATGTGTCACATTAAAAAATACAAAAATATGATGGACCTAAACGTGAATACGATCGTCTTTATTACTTGCAAATAGATCCTAAGTTTTAACAATATTACTAAATTACCCATATAAAAATATATTTCTATTGAAAATAATTTATAAAAAATAAAAAATAAAATCACTTACAAAATTCAAAAATCCAATTAAAAAGTTTATTGTGGCAAATCAAATTTTTGAAATTTTGAATTTTTGAATTTATTTTATATGTAATAAAATGTGACATATTTTTTAAAATATTTTTAAAAATATTTATAAATTATATTAAACAATTTATACCCATAAATTATGAGAGTGTGATACGTGTCCCCCTTTTTTAATTTAATTATTTTTTATTTAATTTTCATATATACAAATTTAATTTAAAACTATTATTGATAATTTTTCAGATTTTTTTTTGTAATTTAAAATTAATTTCCCCCCATTTTCTTCTTTCTTTTAACCTTCTTTTATATTGATTTTACAAAATAGGGTTGATTTATAATAATTGAAAAATATGTGGTGAAATTAAAAATTATTAACATTTATTTATTTACAATTTCATCCATTAAAATTTTAAAATTTCAATGTGACACGTGTCACGTAATTAAGTTGTCACATGTCACGAGGTACCTAAATTGTACAAAATGTCAACTTAAGGTACTAAAATTAGACAGTAACAATCAAAGGTACTTTTTTTCGTAATTTCACAACTTAAGGTATTTTTTTCGAATTTTTTTCTTAGTTTTTCTTTTTTTTAAAAAGAATCTCAATTTATAATTCACAGCTTTTACGTATATATAATTGTTCAAATAGTAAATAATAATATGTAACTTGGTGGAACGACATGGACAGTTTATGAACCCTTAAAATGTCCATGCACCTTTGTGTTATTCACAAGTTATAGAGTAATTGTCATGCAAACTATATATCTATCGGTGTACAAATTCGTATAATATAATAACTCATACTTTAGCATGATTTCATATTTACTTGAATATATACACTAGACAACACTGAAATAATATATCCTCATTTAGATCTCGAATGATGCCATAAATTACAACTTCAAAATATACTATTTTATCTTTAAAAGCCCTATCTTACCTCCCATTTAACCCTAACAAAATACTGAGTAAAAAAAAATTACATTTCACAATATTAATGCAAAGTAATCTCAAATGACCCTCAAATTTTGTAAAATTCAATAATCAGACCCCAAAAATTTAATCAGTTTAATTTAATCGCTACATTCAATGATTCAAACGAACATCAACGGCCAAACTTTTACTTCCTTAATTTGAATCTAAGTTCCTTTTCTTATTTTTGGAAAATAGAAAAAAGTTAATTTAATTTATTAACCTGCTTCGTGATAATTTGTTAATCAACAGACTAGAGCAGAGCATAAATCCCAGTTCAACAAGGAGTCTATTGCATATATACACGCTCCTGATCACTATTTAATTAGGAACCCAAATCCCCCAATTTCACAGATACATTCTACTTTCAAGAATTCTCTCCCTTTCCATACAATCAAGATTCAACAAATCTCTGTTCGATCAACTCTACACAATACAATCAACTTCCAAGAATTCAACTTTTCATCAATTCTGTTCTGTGCTGCTATTGTATTGTTTGTTACCAATTACATACATTGATCGATCACCATCATGTCTTCCGCTCTCAGTTACACTGACTTATTCTACGTACCGGAGATGGGGAACCTCGATTTGAACTTCGGAAACCTGAATTTGAAGGATAGAATCATGCCGAACCAAGCAACTGCAGGTAGACCATTCATTCCGTTCGATACTCTGCCTGCCAGTGAGAATCATTCATTGTACAAACTACTGGTACAAGAAAGATTGGTACGAGAAAGAGATCGAAACGATATGATGAACAAGAATACTGTGATGCATATCTTAAGAGACTATCAGCATGCTGTCCGTTCCAGCAACGACCAGCAATATCTGGGGTGCCTTCTTAGACAGATGATCCTACGAAACAGTGGTTTCTTCTTTGCTGCACTTGTATTCCACGAAAAGGGAACGCGTTGCGTAAGAGACTACATCCAGAAGCTCAAGAGAACGCCTTATGTTGATTTTCTGACGCAATCTCTCAGGCCTATATTGTTCCAGATGATGACTCACCCTGTGGCGAATATGGTGGTTCACAATTGCCTCAAACTCTTAGGACCACGTTCCAATTTGATCATTTACGAGGAAGTGATATACTGCTGCTTAGAGTTGGCTACCGATAAAGTGGGCTGCGCTTCACTTAACGAATGCATAGACATGATTGATGGGGATCAAAGGAAGAGGCTTCTCTGCAAAATTGCAGACTTCTCGTCTAGCCTCTCACATGATCTGTATGGGAACTATGTTGTCCAGCATGTGCTTGAACAAAGAGAGAGTGAGGTTAATGCTAGGATATTGTGTAATCTGAACAGTGAGTTTATATATCTCTCGCTGACGAGAGAAGGCAGTCATGTGGTGGAGAAATGCTTGGAATGCTGTAATCTCGGGGCAATTCAGGTTGTTGGAGAGATGTTGAAGCTCCCTGCAGGTGAGGTTCTTAAACTTGCTGGAGATGAGTTCGGAAACTTTGTGGTACAAAGTGCTCTAAAGAAGGTCAAGGAACAGAAGCATGTGAATCTTTACAGGAACCTAGTAGCAGTTTTGAAGGATGGTAAAGAGGAACTTAACAACTCTCCAGCCGGAAGGCATGTGCTCAATTGCATCAAGGATAAAGTCCAGTCAGAAACCAGAACTAAATCAATGTATGTTAGGAAACAAGGATGAGATCAATGTATGTTAGGAAACAAGGATGAGATCAATTTAGTGGTTAATTGCATTTTGCAATTTAGTAAGGACTGAGTATATGAAGCAATGTGTCTATTAGAAATTGTCTTTTCCATGACATTGATGTCTAGAAAACTGTAATTTTCACCTCTTATTAATGTCATATGTGATTTTTTTGAAATATAATCTTCTCCTACATTGTTACTGTTCATGAAAAACTTGCAGACATCAATAATGCTCTCAATTTAACATGGGACCTGAAATTTTACTTAGTTTATGAGCAATGTGGTGCTTCTGTTTCCTGAACAAAATGGATTTTGAACATGCAAGTGGGCTCCCCATGAACAACTCTCCAGAGAACTGGAGAATTTAAACTTCCCAGGAATATCGTTGGAAACAGCTTGAAAAACTAAAAATTACTCTTGTTACACGGTATAAGTATAACCATCGCATAAGACAGCCACTACTGAAAATAGCATGAAGAACTAAAGTTTGATGAAGTGAGAGTCTATCATTACAGATAATGACACACATTAATGAATCAATGATCCTCCATGGAAGAGATGCACACAAGTAGAAACGACCAAGATTCTTCAATAAGTTCGTGATGAGATTCCAGTCATTAGAAGTCTGTTGGTGGTTTCAGTCGTATTAGTCTCTTGATCCGGTCTTTGTCTGTGTTCTCCAACAGACCCTGTAGAATGTAAATACAATGCAAAGAGTCAGATAAGCAAGCTTAGGTATTAACAAACCAATGGTATCAACTGCAGGTTATAGTATCAAGCAAAATATAGCTAGACCGAGTATTTAATCTTAGACACCTAGTCTAGTGATGAAACATTATAGTATCTCCCAAACCTTCTAAGAAAATATAATCTGCTCATTACAGAACTTAGATATTCTAGGAATTTGTCGATCTGGTGAATTGAAGCACACAACAGAAACGAAGGAAATGGTGCCATGGATGCAAAGCACAAAGTCAATGAACATAAAGTTAAAAAATGTTGCTCACCTTCCACACAATCTCATCCAAGCACAAGCATATTTTTCCATATTTGTCAAGGAAGAGCCGTTCACTTGGAGGTTTTCCGCATACATCCTTCAGGGCTGAAGTAACAACAAAAATTGCTTCCGACACTACATGGAGAAAAAATCAACATAAAATAAAAGTAGTAGTATAAAGAATGGGCGTATCTTAACATGATAAAACATAGTGGTAGAATATGATGTGCGGCACAATCATTATGCCTTCATTACAACTTTTATCAAAGTAAGCTCCAATAAAAAGCAATCAGCATATTTGTGGCTATTTTTTACCATTGTTGAATTCCTTCTTTACTTATCAGCTTTACATTTAGGTACCATTTTTCCACAGCATATAGTACTATAATACAACTGAAATTATCTGTGTTTGTATTGTCACTTCACACATCTACTGTAATTACATTAAGAAGTTCACAACATATGCTCTTGCTCAACAACACAACATTGTATGACAAGCAGATGAATGGCGTACTTACAGGAAAGTTCATCATATTCATCCTTGCCAACAACAAATATACTGACGTCACCCAGCACAGTGTACACAATGTAAACTGACCTGTAAAAATTGCAAGTAGAAGCAACAACATGAATCTGAGTTAGAAAAAGAAGGTACAGACTTCAGTACTTCACTACCTTTCAAAAGACACCTTATCAGTTATGAGAAAGTGATTTAGACACTTCCCAGGTCATAGTAGGAAAGTGATTGTAATTCTTCTCTATATTTTCATTTCCCTATTCATTCTTGAATTTCAAATTTTGCACTTCCATAATAAGCAAGAACAGAAAAGTTGAGAAAAATAAACCCCATATGCAATTTCTGTCAATATTCAGTGACACAGAAAAACAATTAAGAGAAAATAGTAAATATGAAAATAAGGGAATGAACAAAATGTTATCCTAAAAACAGACAGCATACCTTCATACCCCCTTATGAATGAATTGGCAGTATCATTTCAGATTGCTCCGTTATGCAAATCAGCAAATAGCCAACCTAACACATCTAGCCTAAACATGTCGTATACTTCTGAAGAGACT
This sequence comes from Plantago elongata, assembly GCA_036897095.1. NCBI lineage: Eukaryota > Viridiplantae > Streptophyta > Magnoliopsida > Lamiales > Plantaginaceae > Plantago > Plantago elongata. The sequence continues at coordinate 7,819 of JAYMSP010003199.1, forward strand.
AGCGCAGAGACTATGGTGAAGGACTCATAAATAGTATGTAGTAAAAGTTTGAGCTCCAAATGCCATTGCATATTTACTTAGGCATCAAACTATTGAATTTCTGAAACTTCAGCCAAACAGTCTATGGATCCCAACGTAAAGAAAACTGAAATTTAATACAGCAGAGACCTTTTCCTAATTTAAACAAAAATTAGGACATCCAAAACATGAGAACAAAAATTACCAGACGGCCAGCATTACAAAAGTTTTAACACTTCATTATCATGATAGAGATAACTTGGAACACATCAACTATTTTCAAGCAAATATCATGTAATCAAATTTAACAAGGTGCCAGTACAGATTTGGTTTCCAAAAGTGAGGCTCCAACATATCTTAATACACTCATCCTATGGCCTTCCAATCCCCATCAATCATCTTATAATATATCCACCAAGGTCCCACATAAGACAGATTCAAGTCCTTCAGCAGTAACCAGAGATTCAAACGTTTTTTGTTTTCCCTTTCTTTCTAAATTCAATTACATCTGGGAAATGAACCTTGACATAATCATAGCCGAAGTACAATGAAATCACCAAAGTTCAAAACCTGAGCTATCCTTACTTAATCGGGATGAAAAAAGCACAGCATCTCAAAGCACTTAACTCAAATTAACTTACTAATGCAATTATACATGAATTGCAAGAATAAAAGAAGCCAATGAAACTAGACAATCCACTATAATCCAGTAAGGTCAGACACCCATCAGCTATCTAAATTGAATTACCGAAAGTAAAAACACAGTGCGAAAGAACATATCACAAACTGACTAGTTATGGGGAGTGAAAATAGAGTACAAACTTGTGATTGGCAACAAGGAGCTCCTCATTCTTGACTCCTCTAAGATTATCAGCTCCAAGTTTAACTAAGAAAGTTCTCCAATGCAAACGCTCCTCAGCTGGCACTCCATTGAAACTACATATCCCAGAATCAACTAAACAAATAAATACTTGAAATATATACAATTATACAAAACAATTCCATAATTTTCTTTAGCCAGTTAGATACCACCAACCAAATCTAATCTAAGTTTAAGCGATCATATTAACTTTAATAATTGAACTGTGAACATAAATTGTGAATTACAGCATCCAAAACCCCAGATCATACGATTAATCATCGGAAATGAAAAATTGGAGGCTATGAATCTACTAAGGAATAGGAGAGTGAAATAGAATACCGCTCGACGAGAATATTGCCTTCGGAATTGGCAATCAGCACTGCTAGCAACATGTTCGCTCCTCTACTCGAATCTCGATTTCAGCTGACCAGAAGAAGAGAGATCTTTTTTCAGCTTGGAAATCATTTTTATTCTTTTTATCTTTTCTGCCAAATTGCATAAACATCACCGATTTGTACTAATTTCTCTTTTTAAGCAAAAGGATTGTGAGCACGCCACGGTGGTGCGATGTACTGAAGCCAAGGCAGCCCGCCTTTCTCCAAGAAGTGTCAACTATTTAGTTTTCTTAGTCGTTTTTGTATCATTCGTTATTTTTAATATTAATAAGATGTGTTCCATCTTTCCAAAAAAAGATAATAGTAATAACATTTATTGAATATGATTGTTTGTTAAAAATATCATTTTCTTAGGTTTTTCGATACTGAAATAGTATTAAATTTATAAATAGAGTAAATGATAAATAGCACATAGGATGCCATAAATTTTAATCAAAAGTAATATATATTATTTATTTAGATCATGGACGAATATAGTAGTTCATTTGTCCCGTACAATAAAACACATATTCCTTTTACGAACGTCTCACAAAACGTTTCAAAATTAGTAAGAAAGTACTACACTAATTAATTAAATATTCATATTATACTTAAAAAGTATCTCCACTAATTAAACTTCCACTAACTAATTTAATATTATAATAATAAATAATTAATTGTATTAAAAACAATGTTAATTTTTTTTTATATTTTATTGTAAGAGAAGGAAGGAGTAAATTTCAGACTTTTAGTTGTCATTTGTTTTTAATAACAAATCAACCAGAACGGAAGTGCACAAAACTACAAAATTTCATTCTATGCTGTAATGTTTTAAGAGATTGAAACCTAAATGGAATAGTAAGAATTTGTAGGGTACACAGATGCAATTTTCAGTCAAAACTGGATTGACGATGAGATAGAAATTGATTAATTGAGAAATCAAATCCGGTTACAGTTAAGCCGCTAAAATGCTCCTCCGAACAATCGCCAACCCCCCACCGCTCACCGCCGCCTCACAACCACCTTCTTCCCCTCTCATCCACCCTGCAAAACTCAACAAACTTCTAAACAAAACCAAACCGTTCACTTCCATTCCAATAAGCCTCAGAAAAACCCAAACCACAAGCTGCACTGCCACTTCCACTTCCACACCCACCACCCAAACCGATGAACATGAATATGATGAGTACGAATTACACAAGCCTAGTGAAGTGGACGATGGAAGCTGCCCATGGGAAGGGGCGATTATGTACAAGAGAAACGCAGCTATTACCAATTTGGAGTACTGTACTACTTTGGAGAGGTTAGGTTTGGGGAAGGTTTCTTCCGAGGTTTCAAAATCGAAGGCGAATGCGATGGGTTTACGCGTGCTTAAGAAGGTGAAGGATTATCCTAACGGGACACCGGTTTTGGTTTCGGTTGAGGTTGTGAGGAAGAAGAAGAAGCTCAGGCTGGATGGAATTGTTAGGACTGTTATTGGCCTGCCTTGCAATAGGTATGTTAATTCATCATCTGTTTTGATGCTTGTTTCGTTGAATTGTGACCTCATTTCTCTACTTGTTTGTGTGTGGTCTATCACTCTAGCTTGGAGTTTATAGTTTTGTTCATGTGAAAAAGGTGAAGTTATGTAGTGAGAAAGCTGGAACTGAGTGGAAATGTACAAGCAAAGGGAAGATTATGACTCTGTTCGTCTTGATGAAATCGTCGAAATATTGGTGAATTTTAGGATACAAAAGGTTACTTCTTAAGGATAGACTGGTTATAGGAGAATATCAGATAGTAAGAACCAAATAACTTGAATAAAGCGAAACTTATCGATGATGTAAAGTCCATTAGAGATTGCTGTCAGATTAAGAGGAACCCTGTGCCTTATCTGATTCCTGGTTCTCCAAGGCTAAGAGATGTCAGTCACCATCCTCTGTGCATTTCTGCAAAGATGTTTTCAGGCCTCAAACTAGTACCACTACACATATCCTGCAAACAAGCCTGGCATCTAGTTGCTGCTTTTCAAAGTCTTACTTGTGTGCCTGTCTCTTTTTTTTACAATCCATTTTATGTTTCCTGCTGTTATGGTGATGGTGAAGCCTTCAGCATCATAAACCAAGCCCCTTTTGATTTTCCTGAATTCACCTTTTCCATTCATGTACTGTATGGATTGACGATTTTAAACCATCATGGTCATCTACGATGGAGAGCATATATATTCATAAGGTTTATAGACTTGGTGCATTGACAAATCCAGCAGCATAATGCATTCATCTATGAGATCCTGCACTAGTGAATAGCGATAACTAGACTTATGCACCAGATGTTCGACATTGCTAGGACCTACATGATCACTTATCATCAAATTTGCAATTGTTGTCTATGGAATTTGATTCTTAAACGCCATAATTTAGAAAACATGATGCTGCATGTGTATGTGTGTGTTGCATATGCTCTTACTATTCACAACTCACTAGTACTCGCGTAGTATTTCAACATGATTCCAATATCCAAATAATGGATGTACCAACGCCACTCACCAAAAGCCTTCGAGGCTTTTATAAAGGCATCTTAAAGAAGAAAGGTTGCCATCCAGATTCTTTCCGTTTATGCCTGTACTTCAACTCAATCACCTGGAATAAAAAGGATGGTGCTATTGTACAGCATTTCTGTCTTACATGTTATTTCTTTGTATAATCATTTAGTTTTCCTGTCTGGTGAAGGTGTGGTGACCCAGCTTCTCAAAGTGTCTACTCTGAATTCTCACTTTTGTTATGTGAGGAACCTGTTGAAGAACCTGAGATCATAAACATCGGCACAATCTTTGGAGAAGACAAATCCAACAGATTTGTGATGGGTGGAAATGATGATGATGAATTAATTGACATGGATGATCGACTGTATTTTCCCTTAAATGAGAAAGTGGTAGACATTTCAAAGAATATAAGAGATCTTATACATATCGAGATCACCCTTAATGCTGTGTGTGAACCAAAGTGCAGAGGTACAAATCTCAACAGCAGTAAGAGTACTTCTAGAGCATCTCATGTAGAGGAAAAGGGTGTAGGACCTTTTGGAAATTTGAGACAACAAATGCAGCAAATATGATACCTTGTAGCTTGTGGAACTCAACTCTCTTTCACAGGCAATGTTACTTGAAAGTGTATTATTGTCCAATTTTGGTTAAGGTTTCAAATTATCAAACGTATGATCATATTTCGGTTTTGGATTTATTCTTTTGTGTCTCGCAATGTTTTTAAAATAAAATTGAAAATTTATAAAATCAACCCATCTCCCACTCTTCCTATTTTCCATTAATTACCTAATTTTATAGTCAGTTTAGATAACATGTAGGACAAGTGGACATACAACTTACTATGTGATATTAATAACAACTTATATGAACTTATTATGTGGTTGACAACAACTTATATGAATTTATTGGGAAAAAAATTGAAAAAGGTACTCTAAGTTGTGACATTTAAAAAAAAGGTATATCTAGTTGTTATTGTTTAATTTTAATACCTTAAATTAATATTATGTTCAATTTAGGTACCTCGTGACACGTGACAGTTTAATTACGTGATACGTGTTACATTGAAAAATACAAAAATGTGGTGGACCTAAACATAAATATGATCGTCTTATTAATTGCAAATAGATCATAAGTTTTAACAATATTACTAAATTACTCATATAAAAATGTATCTTTATTGAAAATAATTTATAAACAAATAAAAATAAAATCACTTACAAAATCTAATAACCCAATTGAAAAGTTTATTGTAGAAAATCACATTTTTGAAATTTTAAATTTATTTATTTATTTTATATGTAATAAAATGTGAAATATGTTTTTTTTTATATTTTAAATATATTTTAGAATTATATTAAACAAGTTATACCCATAAATTACGAGACAGTGATACGTGTCCCACTTTTTGTAATTTAATTATTTTTTTATTTATTTTTCATATAAACAAATTTAATTTAAAATTATAATTGATAGTTTTTCAGATTTTTATATATTTTTTTTGTAATTTAAAATTAATTTTTAAATTAATTTCCTGCCTCTTTCTTTTTTCTTTTAACCTTCCTTTATGTTGATTTTATAAAATGTGGTTGATTTATAATAATTTAAAAATATGTGGTCCAATTGAAAATTGTTAAAATTTATTTTATTTACAATTTTATTTATTAAAATTTTAAAATTTCAATATGACATGTGACACATAATAAGTGGTCACGTGTTACGAGGTATTTAAATTGGACACAGTATTAGGTATTAAAATTAAATGGTAATAATTAAAATGTATCCCTTTTTAGAATATCACAACGAAGGTATTTTTTAAAATTTTTCTTAAACTTATTATGGCAAACTTGGCCATTGGGTGATGGGCATATCATGTGCCATTAATTGTTTAATGACAATACAGACTACAGTCTCTTGCCGACGGCAGAAAATGCTAAAGTTGCAAGTAGTAATATTAAAATAGGTTTAAGTGGAATAATTAGAGATTAGTAAAGCTTTAAAGAGCATGTGGTGTAAATCTTGTAATTATGTGTCCCAGAGTTCACTCAATCCGACGGCTGTTAGCGAATCTTTAACTGCCGTCCCACGCATGACCAAACTGATCACTTGGCTTCATATAATTGCTATTCACACTCCTCTACATCCAACACGCCACTCATGATACACACGAGTCAACCACCCACAACAGATTAAGCATGTTTATGTAACGTGAAAGCTCAACTCTATAAGTGATATATTTGACTAGTTAATGACACACTGCTATATTCATTTGTTGTATATTGATTAAAAGAATCATCTATATCAATCTTCCCGTTTAGATTATTTGTTAGATGTAATTATTCAAATCGATTAATCATTAAGCTCTAGTCAATGTATAACTTTAATTATATTCAAATTTTCAAAGCAATTTATAAAATATAAACTATCGTGCAGTCTAATAACTAAATCGTTCAATATTCAACAATACTCTTACTTATGTTTAAACTTAGTTAGCAAGTGTTCCATCAACATATACAAAACTATTATATCTCATACATCACATGGAATTGCTCATTTTATACTTCATTTATAGTATTAAATTACAAGTAGCATGCCTCTTGAAATCAAATAGCTATGATCGTTACACCAATTATTCGAGAATCAAGTGTGATATAATAATTACATAATTGAGTAAATTAAATAGTAGCCGAAGACACAAGGAGTCTCATTCTTCAAACTTTGAATCTTAACTAGGTGTCAATATCCCATTTTTATCATATATTCGTGTTTGATCCCCCACCATTAAAGTGGTAGAATCTATTAAATATCATTTGATGAATAAACAGTTTAACTATCATTGTCTCGGTTACAATTAACATGGTAGAATTTATCTACCATAGGATGGTAGATCAAGATTCAAGATTTGCCCAATTAATATGGAGTTTATACATGGGATGAAATAATAGCTAGAATTTAGAAATTTAGATTATATATTTTACAACTGAAAATTCATTTAGTTTAGTTTAATTTAGTTCAATCCAGACGTAACTTTATTAGTTATAATTTATATTATAATTCAGTTCAGTTTTATACATACAATTCAGTTTAGTGAACTTCATTTAAAAGGTAATAAAGGGCTGATTGAGAAGCTATTTGAATTGGAAAATGTCCATTCACATGGCCTGATTTGTACATAAAACAGACCATTTGACATTTCCCAATTCAAATCAATTCTACATCGGCCCCAAGACTTAGAAATGCATCTATGTGATTGTAGTTGAGAAGGAACAGTTAATATGGGAGGCAGCAAGCAAAAAGTGAGTGGCAATAGCAAAAAAGAGCAGCATCCACTTGAGATCCAATCATGATGATTAAATTGAAATACTATTACTACCACTACCACTAAAAGCCATCATCATAGTGGAAAGACAAATAAACAGTGAGAAGAGAAGAAAAAGAAGAGGAAACTTCCTGGAATGTGCTACCAATTTTCGCAGAAACCTGTTTCCTCTTTCCCGGTTGTTTCAATTTTTCCCGCTTTCTATTTCCTTTTTATCTCTCCATTTTCCGTTAAACCACCTCAATATCCAGCTAGCTAACGGTTAGCAGCAGCTGAATCAGATCAGATCTGAAACCGATAATATTCAATTCACTCACTCAGACTCACTCACTGACTGTCAATCGATAATACTCCAGTTCGGTAACGATGCATACTCGTTACATGGAGAGATCCAACAGTATGAGAGCCAGAGATAAACGGACCTTGGATCCAAGTACTGCTGATGAAGGTCAACCTGAACGGAAACGTCCTGCTCTTGCTAGGTATAAACCACTTCATTCGATTTGATTTTTATTTGGATTATGTTCTCTCTGATATCGATTGATTCATTCATCTGTGTTGCGATTGAGTTTTTTGGGCGAAAATGATGAAGATTCGTAGACGTTGACTTTTCCGAATTTTCGTCAATTAGGTTTACTTAGCCACCTGATTTGGTGACCTCAACTGCTTAATCAGTGTACAAGACCTAGCTATTGGCTAGCTGCGATTCATGTTCATCATGCCTATACTTTGTGAAGTACTCAATGATATAGATTAGTTAGATACTAGTAGTAATTACTCCCAAGTCCACTTATCTATTGTTAGATATGAATTATTAGGCTTCCTTTATTACTTATTAGACCTGTGCTAATCAGAAATCATTAATTTTCCAAAAATGGTGGATTAGACCATTTTATGTAGTATAGTATTTACTCTATCATTTATGGAACCTAAATTAATGAATACTAGTCACTGGCTTCTGCTGGGCTCGTACCTAAAAGAATTCTTGCTGTTTGAGTTTACGTAATGCAATACTTTTGCTGTTTTACGGAGAGTTGTATAGGAGTTTGGTTTTTATTGTGGGTTATGTGGTGATGCAGTGTGATTGTGGAGGCTCTGAAGGTGGATAGTCTGCAGAAACTGTGCTCATCCTTGGAACCAATTCTTCGCAGAGTTGTAAGATATTAATCTCCCGATTAAATTTTGTTTTCTAATTGTAGAATGTTGATAGTCGTGCCTGCCTGCTGTCGATGACAATAATGAGATGTAAAATACTGTGCTATTGTTCTATTTGCCAACTACTTGAGGACGATTTTGGTTAAAAACTTACTTAGCTAATGTGTGCTCTTAGCTCATGTCCAGTTTAATATCTGAGGCATTTTCTGCTCTGCTTTTTTCCAGCCATTTTGTTGTATTTCTTTCAGTAAAGTAAGTTATTGTCTTTATGCAAGGATTATTCCTAGTTCTGAGTCTAATAGCTTTCCAACTACCAGGTCAGCGAAGAAGTGGAGCGTGCCTTGGCAAAATTGGGGCCTGCCTCACTAAATGGAAGGTAAGGCTTAACCTGTGGTACTTTTGTTATTCCAGAAGCTCAAGTTCTCATCTATATTTTTGCTAGTGTCACTCCTGTCAATTGAAAGTTCCATCTGCATCTTGTGTCCAGCATTTGAGTTTTTTTATTTGTTGTGTGCGGCAATCAATTATCTGAAATTCTTCATCTTCTTCTTCTTCTTCTTCTTCTTTCATGAACACATGCTTTCTTTTGCCCGTTGATTTGAATATTTTAAGCTGCATTTTTTCCCTTCGATGTTCACCACCCACCATTAACTTGCAGGGTTTCTCCGAAAAGAATTGAGGGCCCTGATGGAAGAAGTTTGCAGCTTCACTTCAGGTCAAAACTGTCTCTACCTCTATTTACAGGTGGAAAAGTTGAGGGAGAGCAGGGTACTGCAATCCATATTGTCTTGCTTGATGCAAACACAGGCCATGTTGTAACATCAGGCCCAGAGTCCACAGCGAAATTAGATGTTGTGGTGCTAGAAGGTGATTTCAACAATGAGAATGAAGAAGGTTGGAGTCAGGAAGAATTTGAGTCTCATATAGTAAAAGAGCGTGATGGAAAGAGGCCACTTCTAACTGGAGAAGTACATGTGACTTTAAAGGAAGGTGTTGGTAGCCTTGGGGAGCTTACCTTTACTGACAACTCTAGTTGGATTAGAAGCAGAAAATTTAGACTTGGGTTGAGAGTTTCCTCCAGCAGTTCTCAAGAATTTCGCGTCCGCGAGGCAAAAACAGATGCGTTTACTGTGAAGGATCACAGAGGCGAATGTATGTTCTTGTTTGGCCAATTCATAAACACCAATAAATTTTATTCAAAGGAACATTATATTAGCTGATAATTTTGTGCATCTCTGACTTTGTAGTGTACAAGAAACATTACCCACCTGCACTTGACGATGAAGTTTGGAGACTGGAAAAGATTGGGAAAGATGGATCCTTCCATAAGAGACTTAACAAAGCTAACATATTCACTGTAGAGCACTTCCTGCGGCTTGTAGTGAAAGAACCACAGAAACTTCGGAATGTGAGGAAATTAATTATTTATAATGATCTTCTGCCTGTCTTATTCTTTCTTCTTGTTGTTAATCATGGAGTCCACATACTTGTTTCAGATACTTGGAAGTGGAATGTCAAATAAGATGTGGGAGGTCCTTGTAGAGCACTCCAAGACCTGTGTCCTGAGTGGGAAAGTCTATGTATACTATCCTGATGATAAAAATGTGGGGGTTGTTTTCAACAATATCTACGAGTTAAGTGGTCTGATTGCTGGAGGGCAATATCATCCTGTTGATTCTCTTACAGAAAGTCAGAAGGTAAGGGATACAATAATACCTGAAACCTCAGTTGGCTTTCAAATATTAATTATTTGCATTTTGTTTGAGACTGCTGTATGGTTTACTTTTCTTGGCATAAAAGAAATTTCTCAATTCCAGAATTTAATTGTAGTGAGCTAAGCTTTGTGAAGCAGCATGGAACAATGCTTTGTAATGTAGCATCAACCTGTTTGTGAGACTTGTGCATGATATTTACAAAGCTGTTTCATGTTCAATTCGTCCACTCTACACTCTCAGTGTGAATTATCTTAACTTATTATCATCCAAGTAGGGCCCTGGAAGGCTATTTCTTTTCTTTGAGGCAATGGCTATGAACTAGAAATATAGCTTATGTTGTTTGTGTACGTTGCAGGTCTATGTAGACACGCTTGTGAAGAAGGCATATGACAATTGGATGCATGTCATTGAATATGATGGCAAATCCCTTCTAGGCTTTGATCAAATTAAAAGTCCGGATACTTCCAAGAATGATCTTCGGATAAGCTCACAAAGTCAGTTCAACTCTTTTGAAATGCCCAGTCTACCGTCTCTCCCAGCACCTGTTCTGGCAGAGCATCCTTCTATGAACCCTGCATTGAGTATGGGTAATTAATCTAACTGCTGGATCTGCGATTTCAATTTGTCAGCATGATTCTCTTGTTACCTCCAAACGTAATCCTTAGGGGAGTTCTATCTTTTTTTTTTTTTTCACTTTTCAACTTTTCAGCATGCGTTCTGAACTAATGATGTTTTTTTTGGGTGGTGGGTGTTTTTTTTTCTTTTTTTTTTTTTTTTTTGGGGGGGGGGGGGGTGGTGGATGTAGGCTAGACCAGATATTATACTATTAAGTAATGCAAGAACTCACTTTTTAATATAATATGTTCGTAAGAATAAGATCCCTGGAGTTTGTCAATTGTCAGCTGACTCTGCCTCTCACTACTGGGTGATTCATTTCCTCTACAGGGTACAACGACAATGTTGCAGGTCGATACCAATTACAACCTCAGATGACAAATCTCAATGTTCAGTTGGATAACACGTCATTTTCTCCACATAACCAGGTAATCACACCCCAACATCAGCCAGCTAGAAATGACCACATTCTTGCTCTTGGCCCACCACACTCTACAACTCCAACCTTCCACACCGGTGGCACCTCAAACTATAATTCATTCAGGGGGTACGACGAAACTCCTGAGGATGAAATTCGTGTAAGGAGTCATGAGATGCTTGAAAATGATGATATGCGGCATCTGCTTCGTATGTTTAGCATGGGTGCCCAAGCCCAAACTCCGTATAATGGAAATGAAAATAACTATCCATACTCAGCTTTTACCCCAATGACACCGGCAAACTTTGTATTTGATGAGGATCCAAAACGTCCATCTGGCAAAGCTGTTGTCGGTTGGCTCAAACTTAAAGCGGCTCTAAGATGGGGAATTTTTATCAGGAAGAAAGCCGCTGAGAGAAGGGCACAAATTGAGGAGCTGGATGACGACTTTTAGATTTCTCTTCCTCTCCGAGTGCTGCACTGTATTACACGCCTCATTTTACGTATCTGCATCAAATTACACTTGTTACTTTTATTGCACATGAATTCATCGTGTTCTAGAAACACTTCACCAACCCCCCTTCTTTTCCAAATTTAAGAAGGGGTTTTGGTGTGGGATATATGGAAACAGAAGAGTTTCTGTGTGATAAAGGTAACATGCTGGAATTTGGCCCAAGCTATATAGTGCTATACGTGAGGTTTGTAATGTTGTTATCACCATTGCATTTTGGCTTTCAGTGAGCATCTTCTTCGTGCTTTGGTACTGATTCTAGATCTATGATTGGTAAGTTTGAGCATCCTTGGAAGATTGGCAAGGAGATATGATCCTATGAAGAGAAAAGAGTTGTTTACAGTGTCTTTGCTGGTGTATGAGTCTGAAAAACAACTGGGTTGCTGGACAGCTGACTTGAATTGGGGGAGATCACGAAAGCCTACTTGACTGGGAATGCACTACAGTTTCTTAGTACGTTAATACTCACTCCTTATATACTATTCTGCCCAATAATTTATGGGAGCATCAATAAGTCTTCTTGTGTATTTGACTTTAATCGTAGCCATTCTTACTAACCTTAAGTTTAGGTGGCTCTAAACTCTGGCTTATGATGTGTAATGCTTTAACTTTTCCTTTTTGTTAAAACAGAAGTGATGTGATGTTTAGTTAAACGCACTTAAGAGACTACACTTCTGTTCGTGTTGTGAATGATGGAAGTTTTATTTCATGTGATTAGATTGCTCAATTTGGCGTCCTCAAGAGTGATATATTGGATTTTATTCCCCATGGCTGGGAGCTAATGATTAGTTCATGTATTTCTCCATAGTTCGTCCTTCATAACTCCATTCCTAGTTTGTGGTGTCTAGTGTCTACAAGAAGGCAATGAACACACTCAAGAGTAATAAAAATCCCACTTACCACATTTTACTTGGGAATGGGGCTAATTTAGAACCGAGATAAAACTCAAGTGAATGAACACAAACAGGTGAGTGGAACTCTTAAAAATTCATAACATTAAATTGTCCTGTAGGTTCACTTCTTTATAGTACACTCTGTACAGAGCACAAATGAGGGATCCTCCATCAAAGGAGAATCATACTGCTCAACCACCCGTGCAAGATGTACCAGACCATTATTCTGAATCAGTAATTTCTTCTTCATCTTCCTCTAGGATGTACACCAAGGCACGCTTTCTAGCAGCAAACACACAAGCAACGCCACGAGATGCTGAAATAATAAGTTCAAGTAGAATATGAGATCATAGTTTAACAGGGTTCAAGCAAAACCCATCACAGAAGCTACACCTCTAGTCCTGCCAAGGTATATATATATATATATATATATATATATATATATATATATCTCTGTGTTTTTTTTCTCTTTAACATACTCG
>JAYMSP010003200.1:0-20697 GCA_036897095.1 Plantago elongata
TATGTCATCTCTTAGCCGCCCCCATCTTCCACGAAGCGAATCATGAAAACGGAATTTATCCATCCCGGTCATCATTCATACCCTCTTGATATCCTCATACTTCTCTGCAACAAGACGAAACAATTTAAAATACTTTTGATCCGTTCCAACAATAGCATTCTGACTAACCTCCATGTAGGCTGAGATGAGCCCCAAATCCTCACTCTCATTGTATGGGTTGTTCTGTCCGGTTGTTGTGTTGGTTGTCGCTCCTCCGGTGGCTTTCGCTTTCCCACGCCTCCGGATCGGTTGTTTTTCCGGCTGCGTCTCCATCACGACCTCCTCTTTCGGTGTTTGTGAAAACATTGGTGTTTGGGAGGATGGAGATTGGTAATTCTGAGTGTAGGGATCTTGGAACAAAGGTCGAACGACACTCATTTGGGGACTCGGTTGGGGTGGGGAAACCGGTTTTCGAAGTGAGCTTGCATGTACTCTTGGTATTTTTGGGGTTTGTTTTCTTTCAACCACTGAAAATACTCCGCGTCCATCTCACCGGAAAATTCGTCGGAAAACGAAAGTGAAAAGGGTGTTTTGAGAGAAGAGAGTTTTTTAAGTTTAATTAAGAGAGAAAGAGGAGTTGGAGATGGGATGAAGTAAAAAAATATCAAGATTGGTCTCATTTTATAGATCTTGAAAAAATATAGCCGTTGGTGATTTTTTTTAATTTTTTTTATTTCGTATTTTCGAAGATATTAACGTTTTAAAACGAATATAATTTAAATTTTAAAAAATAAAATAAAAAAGAAACTGGAGGTGCCACGTGGCAGCAGCCGGTTGGCTGCTGCCACAGCACGACGTGGGACGCACTCTGCGGCGTCGTGCGCTAACGACGCCCCAGTGAGGCTAGTCTAACATTTTATCAATTGATTTGACATGTCTGCATCACAATAGTCGGAGGTATTTAATTATTAAGATTAGATTCCTCCATATGTATTTCCTTTCTAGGTCTTATAATGTATCTTGAATACAAGAACTTGACTTGAATATATATTTTAAAAAGCATAATGTACTTATTCTATCTTAATTCTTATTAATTGTCACATTAATGTATGTTTGACAAGGAAATTACATGATCTACCACATGCATGGCTAATTAAATAAAATTAGCTATAGGAAAGTGATATTCTTCTCATTTGACAAGGTTTGCTTTAGTTAATTTGGAATTATTCTTTCTTATTAAAACCATGCAATGCACTCTTTTATCCCAATTTGTAAACATCTACCTGGAATTCTGGATATATAAACCTAAAATCTACTTATTTGGCGAGTGTACTCATGATTAATTTTTATTCCTTACAAATGCCGAAAAGTATTGTAGAAAACAATTTCTACTATTAATTAACCAATTTAATTAACATATGTTAAAAAATTTCTTAACTAATTTCTTAACATATATATATATCCGGAGTTGAATTTTCTTAACATATATATATATATATTAAACCTAAAATTTCTTAACTAATTTCTTAACATATATATATATTAAACCTAAAATTTCTTAACATATATATATATCCGGAGTTGAATTTTCAGAAAATAACTAATTAATTATTTTTTAATTAGCTCTTTTAATAATTTAATGATTCGTTTCGAAACAATGAATGAATAAAATGAGAATTCGTGTAAATGGAACGACTTATCCTGCTCGCTTTGCTGATAAATGACTAACATAGTGATGATCTTGGAAGTGCGACATCTCATTCTACTCGTCATTTCCCTCCATCACAGGTCATTTCGTCTTCAACATAAACTCACGATGATCTTGGAAGTGCGACATCTCATTCTCCTCGTCATTTCCCTCCATCACAGGTCATTTCGTCTTCAATATAAACTCACGGTGTCGAAAAAAAGGGAAGAAAAAAGAAAATTTGAAATCAGGATCGATGTACTTTGGATGTTGGGTAGTCACTTTCAGATGTTCATATATACCTGTTAATAACATTGAAAAACACTAAAAAAACCTGACTTTCATGTGATCAACATTTCTAAGTATATAGCAAGAAAGTCAAGGTTAATTTACTTCTCAGACTAGAATTCATTTAGTTCAGTGTATATTCACATTAGCTAAATTAGATGTACTTGGGAGTTAGGACAATCGATAACTCTAAGAAGATGACATGCTTAATTTTATATAGTTTGGTTCAATTCCATGTATGTTTTGACTTTATCACAAATAGTATCGTGTACTTAGCTACCTGCTTTTATTAATATTTAGATATACTCTGGCTATAGCATAATTAATGACAATAAATAATTCATTTCATCACGTTTTATTTTGCTGGATTATTATTAACGGCGTTTATACATTATTACATGAATAATTTAGCTATCTATCTTATGAATTAACAAGAAGATTGACATCTTTATAATTAATTAATTAATTAATTGGTACTTATTCAATAAGAGTAAACAAAAAAGTACTTTGGTGAATAGTTGTTGTCCGTGGTACGGACAAAATGACCAGTTCTTGAGTTCAATTTCCGTTATCAGTTGATACAAAATTCAGATATTGTGTAGAAGAGTGTGTTAAATTATAATGTAGAAATTTGGAAGTTTTGACATCTACATGCAGTTGGTGAATGGTGATATATATGTTTGTAATTTTGAAGAAGCAACCATGATTTTTTTACAAGGATCTAAAATAGTATACCATGTGAAACTCTTGAAAATGTACATACAGACAGACAAATACACTTGCAACATTTAACCTTGTGAAACTTGGTTCAGTGGTCTATAATAAACTTTAGGGTAACGAACATTATAAAATTTGATACATGTGAAACTCTCCAACACTTGCACATTACAACATTAACTTCCAATCTCCACCCGACATGTGTCCCTGACTTAATCATGGATGACTGAAGCTCCCCATACAGTCATAAAAACCCAACATTTACTTACCTAAATATCACCTTGCGTGTAACCCACGCTCCCATCCAGCCAATACAAAACCCCTTTACATCTCTTCTCCCATTGGCTACCAAAAAAGCTTCATAATTTCCATTTCCATTTCATTTGAAAGCTAAAATGACCTAAACAAACCTGTTTTCATTTCATCATTTCCCAACCACATGTTATCAATATCATCATCATCATCTTCTTCTTCTTACACAAGACCCATGTTCAAAATCAAGTCAAGAAAATATCCATAGTTCACTAACTCACCTGATCTTTCTGCTTGTTTAGTTTTGGGTTTGTTAGGGTTTCCAAGATTTTCCATTTTTGGCCTAACCCAGATTTCAAAAAATCCTTAAACAGAGAAACAAAGATCACACAGCTAGCTCTATAATGGGTAGAGGGAGAGTTGAGCTGAAGAGGATAGAGAACAAGATTAACAGGCAGGTCACATTTGCAAAGAGGAGAAATGGCTTGTTGAAGAAAGCTTATGAGCTCTCTGTGCTCTGTGATGCTGAAGTTGCTCTTATTATCTTCTCTAATAGAGGAAAACTCTATGAATTCTGTAGCACTTCCAAGTATGTTAATTTCTTCTTCTTTCTGTCTAAAAGATCGATCTTTTATGCTGTTTATGTGTAAAAGAAGATCGATCTTTTGTGCAGTTTATGTGTGAAAGATTACATCTTTTGTGTATGTGTTGTGTGCATTTAATTTCTCTTAGCTTGATCTTGCAATAACTGCATGATTTTGCTCATCCAAGCTAATTAATTGAACACTTCATTTTCTTGAAATTATTAAAACTGACTTAATTTGTTTTAATGGAACAGTTAACTAGATCATTTTGTACAGAATTGGAATCTGTTTGATTGGATAGGCAAAAGATATTTGCAGTCTAGTACAAACAAATTATACTTCAGGCCTTTAACTGATTTCTTTGTAGCTTGCCTGGATACCCTCCGGATAATTTGGGGTTTCAATTAAAAAAGAAAAAGAAAATAGTACAATCAAAATCTCATTTTTGAAGAAATTAAAGTAGAAGAATCTGATTTTGTGTTTCATCTTTCAAGAAAATGAAGTAATGTGTTCCTTTAATTTGGTCCATTTGAGTCCTAATGCATGAAATCAAATTCCATAAAATGTTTTGTCATAACATGTAAATTCTGAATTAATTTCACAAACTATCATGATTCTTTGTAAACTAATTATTGTGAAGTACCCTTGACTTAATGCCCTTCAAGCTTGGATTGCATATCTACAAGAAAATTATTAGTATGCTATATTCAGTCTTGTGTCCTATTAAATCGCTGTCGGCTAATTGCATAAGTGATCAGGTTTTAAGTATGACAAGTGAGAACTTAGATCTCTAGTTTCTGATTGTTATGTTTCATAGTATCATTTTGTAAGCATATGCTAGAGCATTTTGATACCTGGTTTCTGTATATTCGGCTTTCTGATAGGTGCTTTGTGTTTACATTGTGACATACAGTATGCTCAAGACAATTGAAAGGTACCAAAAATGTAGTTATGGATCAATGGAAGTCAACAATCCATCCAAGGATTTAGAGGTATTATAATTTCGCAGTGTCAATTTTTTACATTCAAAGGATTTAGAGGTGTGTATATGTAATTTCATCATGGAGAACCTTATTTCAGTTTTGATATCTTGTTATGTCGCCTATCATACGTTAAAAGCTCATGACTTTAACTTTTAAATTTCGTTATACGTTATTGCTGCATGATTAAATGCATAAATGCTTAATCTATAAAAATTTCTATTGTAGATAAGCAGCTACAAGGAGTATTTAAAACTAAAGACCAAGTATGACTCTCTCCAGCAATACCAAAGGTAACATATTTGTCTTCATTAAAATGAAGATTTAACAAAAAAAAAAAAGTATTCCATTGATACCAACGAAACTGAAATTTACACTTTTTTCTTCGCACACTTATAAAATGCATTCTATAAATTTAGTATTAAGCAACTCTGAAAGTCTAAGTCTGAGGAACATCAAACTGTATTGGCAAAAAACGGGAACCAATTCATCTGGAACATCATATCCTAATCCGCTTGTGATGTCTGCTTACTGAAAGGATTTGTTGACAGGAGAGGATTTTTCACTTTCTGTTATTGAGTTCAAATGCCACGTGTGCGTTTAACATGTTCAATTCGCCTTTGAGCTGCAAGTGATGGATTTTGATGTTTATTGATGATTAGTGTAGTTGAGGCAGACACTGCATATAACTCAATTCATAAACAAATGTCATGTGCACAAGAATTGTTTTTCTTGTATTTTCCATCATAAATATTTGATTATGTCAGAAGAAACATTTTGTATATTGTCTCACTAGCTCATTTATTTCTGATCTCCAGGCATCTACTTGGGGATGATCTTGGACCCCTAAACATTAATGATCTTGAACACCTTGAGCATCAACTAGAGACATCATTGAAGCATATTAGATCAACAAGGGTAAGCATTCTTTTACAAGGCCTTCTATATTTCTTATATATACTAATCAGTATTATGTGATGATGCGAGCAAGAATGTTCGCATAGATCTACCAGAGAATCTTACTTGTATACAAAATTTATTAATGCTCCGTAACAAACCTGTGCAGACGCAGTCGATGCTTGATACCCTCTCTGACCTTCGTGAACAGGTATTCCTATTAATTTGAATAATCAATTGTAGAATTTTTAAACTATTTTTCGGACTAGCATGCTTATAAACTTAATGATTCTCAACTGCAGGAGAGTTACATGATTGAATCTAACAAGGTCCTAGAGAGGAAGGTTTGTAAACACCGAACAAATTCAATGTAGTTAATAAATTGGTTTTTTGCATCCGTATATTTTAACACCTGAACTGAACATATCTACAATTCTTTTTGGTTATGTGATCAGCTGCAAGAGATTTACGCAACTAATCAGATGCAGCAGCAATCTTGGGACCAAAACAACGGTTATAACCAGCAGCAGCATTCTCAATCTCAAAGCTTCTTTCAGCCTCTGGACTGCAACTCTACTCTTCAGATCGGGTAACACTCTAAAACTCATTAAAATTGCAAACAGTATTTGCTTCATTGCCATAGTATCTTGTTAAACCAGCTAGAGTTAGAAAACCATGAGAGTTGTTTTTTCCATTTTTCTTCTAGTGATGCATCATGTTGAACGTCAAAATGTAAATGACTCGTGTCCATTCTTCAAATAGAATCTAGTAGCTACTTTCTAGATAAATGTGTAGAATCTATTCTGAATCGTGCTTATTTACAAATATTCTGATAATTAAGTTTTTCAAAGTCACATCTAGATGAGTTTAATTAGCTCATTTTGAGTCGGCTAATTGTAGAAGCTGTTTGTGCAGTGCAAACACTATATTTTTTTGCTTCTACTAAAATAAGCACCAATCAGTTTGAAAAAGAAGTGTTGTAAACTGGCACTGAATGATGAAGTGATAGCCAAGAACAATTCCAATCACTCAATGCAAAAAATCCATTTCACAAGGCGATAAATAACTGATATTTATCTTGTCTGCCTAAAACAGGTATAATGATCATGCTGCGAGTTCCAGCCAGATGACTACAACAAATGAAGTTCAAAACATGAATGGACTACTTCCAGGTTGGATGCTCTGAGAGTGAACCATTGTCTGGTGTCCGTTCGCAAATTGCTTCTTTATTTTGGACTCTGATTTACAAGCACTCAATTGTCAAGGAAATTTTCCCAGCATTATCAAGTCTCAAGTGTATGTAAGAAACTTGCTATTTTACTAATGTAATAAAAATGCAATGGACCATGTATGATGTCTATAGTATTGACAATTGCATAGACATGAAAATATGTAGATGAAGAATTTATAATATTTCCCTTCCATTCAGTACAGCTACAGCCTCTTTAAAGCCCTATTTTTCTTTGGTTTGATGTGCCTTAAAGTTCCTTGAAATTTATTTGCCATTCCTTCAGATTTTCACAATGTTTTGAACAACATTGCCGAACTGATCTTGGCATTACAAGAGGTTTCGGGCTTATCTTTGAAATGCGAATTCCCAGAATTGAAGCCGGGGTTGGAATTTCATCAAAATGTGTTTTTCAAAGTGTCAGGTTCCAACAATGTGTGTTTAAAAGTAGATGTGTAAGGTTTTAAGCTGCCTCAGATGGTTCTGAAATTTACAAATTTGAAGATGATACCTTTTGTAGAAATATTCAGTCATCAATTGTAGTACTACTGTACTAAACAACAATTAACTTTTGAAATTCACTGATTTCATAAATTGATTACCAGCAAGATATGGTCATCGTGGACCCAAATGTACAACTGATGTGGGCCTAATGTTTTGGGTCGACATGTAGGCCCATTAAATCATCTCTGAGACTGGAAATTCGTCTGGGCTATTCTAGTTGATCACAAACCTAACATAGATGTTCAATTGGAGTTAGAAAGAAGATATTTGTCGTGGAAATTTCACAACGATTTCATCTTGGTGAATAGAAAAATGGAGATGTTTGAGATATGGAGAGATCCAGTTTCACCAAGGTTAAAGAAAATGTTCGATTGATTTGGAGAGATATTTGCTCAAATCAAAATAGAGAGGGGAAATTTTCATAAAAATGGCCGGAGACTTTTTTTCTTTCAAAAATATAATTATTACAGTCGTATTACAATAACTAAATTACATGTTTTCTCCATTTTGTACTCAAATTTTTTGTTAGTCCGGATATAAATTTTAAGATAAAGTATATAAAGTGGAGTGGAGCAGGTGTTAAATAAAATAAAAAAGAGAGTAAACAAAGTATGATATAATATAATGTGAATAAAGTAGAAGGAAGATTCACAATTTATAGAACAAGTAATTGAGTTTGGAACGATCCAAAACAAAATGAAAAGTTGAATTCGAGATGATTTGAAAATCAACGTCAATCAATCTAGTCAATAATAACACAATTAGCATACACTAAATTCACAAGCTCCAGCATCCACTGGATTACAAATTAATCTTCACAAAATCAAACTCATAACTTCAGAGAATTATAACACATTAGGCTGAGCTAGTCCTCGTTGATATCAGACAAGTGAATTTTTAAACGATAAAGGTGACTTACTTAACAAATACAAAACGTTAATGTGTCTGACTTAATAATACCGGCTACAAACCCGAGAGCTTCTTAACAACCTTAACAAGGTTTCTAGCCAGCCAGGATGAATTTCACGTAATTTAAGACCGATTGATTAATGAAATCATACAAACATAACTTATCTATTCACCGTTAATTAATTTAAAATGCGTTCTTGTAGTACAATGCCACTATTTGCAACAATATTAATTTATCTAGGGATCGCGATCTTGAGTGATTTGAGGGGCGTGCTTCACTTAACATTAACAGCTTCATTTCACAATTTAGAAAAGAAAAAAATATATAAAAACAATTATCTACCATCCATCATAAAGCTAGTATTCTACCAATATCTTTAGGTTAATTATCTTAAAATAATTTTCCCAATAAAATTGACAATATGGTCCCCCTGACCACAAGAAGCATGTTAATATCTTAGTTAAGGAATTTTGGACCATTGAATAAGGGTACTATATACATAATCTATGGCACCTTGCATCTCTAATTGTATCATGGTCCCCATAACTCCAATATGATTTTTGTGCTTATGTTGCTAAGTATTTTCTTATCATGGCGTTTAATCTAGATAGCATAATTAGGACCACTGGTGGATTAAATTAAAATAAATGCAGGTTAATTTATTCGTGCGTTCGGCTAAAGCAAATAGTGTACATATTTACTAACAAGGGGCCTGTACTAAGAAAGAGATTTTGACTATTAATGTGACGGTTCAATATAAATGGAGGGAGATTTGATCACTTATTTTACTTTGGTAGATCTTTGTTTAGTGGGAAAATTTCAAATTTTGATAAGAAAGAATGTACCACACTATAGCATATATTAGATTAGATGAATGAATGATTTGACCTAGTTACTTGGGCAAAGTTCTAATCAAAGAATTATGCCTTTGATGTTTTAATTTGTGGTGGACATTATTATGAATTTCAACATTGAGAAACATCATTTTCGTATACTCATCTAATTCCTCGTGTTGGTTAATCATAGGCTATGTAAAGCAAAATTAGCTGAAAAGGTAATTGGTAGTCGAATAATTAGCTTGTAACTAGTTATATAACTTTTTTCTCAACAAGCTAACTTGATTAGTTTCTGAAACTAGCTAGCTTGTTTGAAAATCTGCGTGTTCACGTAATAAAATTTTTTTTTTTTTTAAATTCACAGAACTGAAAATCTAGTTAAAAAGGTAAACAATCCCTTAACCCGCCGTATATGAAGAAATTTGATGGAAACGAAAGACAGGGTAGAAATGAAATTTAGGGCGTGGTACTGTGGTAAAATGCTAATATACAAATTAAGGATCGAAGGGAAATTCTAAATTAATTAAGAGCAAGGGTAGAAACGCAAGAAATATTAAAAATTGATGAGGTGATCAATTGTTATTTATAATGAGGTACATAGCTAGCTAGTTACCTGCAGATTAGCCATCCAATATAGGATACGAGTTGAGGCTACCTGATTATGGTCAGACAACTACTTGACCTTTTTCTTTAAATAAGTCTGAAAATAATTTACAACAACACCATGACCATGTAATGCAAAAAAATAGGGTTTATTGAAAAAATAACTAAATTTTATTATATAATTTTATTAAATTCTTAAGTATTAAGTCATAATGAAAATCGATGATAATTGATCGGTCAAAGTGAAAGCGTAAAATTTTATAAATACGGAGGAAGTATAATTGCAAAGGCCAGGTAACATAAATCCCAAGGGGCATCCACAGCCCATTTGATATCTGGGCTCAAAGTTGTAAGCTGGTTTCAACCTGGTTTCTTGACCAATCTGTATAGGAAAGAATGAGGAATATTGCAATTTGCAAGGCTATATATATATAAATCACAATCTCAGCGAGAGCAAAACCTATCTATACTCCATAGTCGCGGATTGATTCACACAATTGACCTACTCAGTACTCATGAACTGTGTGATAGTCAGTCTCATTAACAGGAATGAACTCAGTTGATCCGATCTTATCAACGAGTCGACTCACATTTTTAAAACACGTACTCAATTAAACCTAGCTAGATATAAAGAATGTTGATATGCTAGCTAGCAGGCTACCGAGTATGAAGATATGAACTCATAGTAATGTTGAGATACACACCAGTCTAAAGGCCGCTCATTGTTGCATTTTCTCTTTTCGTAAGTGTACATCTGAATCGTCTCTACTGTGTCTAATCCTTCTCAATTTTTACTCGGGTAATTAAAGAATCCTACTCAAACTTGCATTCTGAACCATAAACGACTTCAAAATACCTTCCTCCAAATGTAGTAAACCTGCAAAAAATCAATATAAATTCATGGAACAAATAAGTGTGTGAATAAAATTAAACTATAATTAAAGGCGAAAACTCGTCAAACTACAGTAGTACACGCAAGATATATACATATACTAGAGATGATAAGCACGGTGTCTATAAATTTTATAAAATTAATTAATTTAGGTCACGTACGAACTCGTATATTATGTGCATGAGACATTAGTGTATTTGATAGGTAAATGCAAAAAAATGCTACACATTTGTGTATACAAGTTAATTTATAAAGTAGCGAAATTTTATTGGGTAAGTTGGCTTAGAACAACTTAAAATGAGTAATATAATCGCAAATATATAATTATCCATCATATAGTAATATTTTAAAAAGAACGACGGAATACAAATAATTATGTGCAAAAATGATACATATGTATGGAATGTCTTGAGTCTTGTTAATGGGTATAATACACACCCAAAAATCAGAATCTTAAAGTATCCAAAAATCATTTACATTATCTAAACAGTTCTAGTTTGATTTATTTGTATGAACCCAATCAACAACCACAACGTTCACTTACACTGATACGATCACAATGTTCTAAAGTGTTTTTAATTTTCTTAGAAATTTTTTTTTAAATTGCATCTGTAAAAACTCTGAAGGAGTATTGCTGTGTGTGGTGTGAGGTTGTGAGTGTAGAAAATTTAAAATAATATTTTTTAGTAGTCAGTGGCTGGAGAAGAGTGAAAAATTGCTAAACAGGGTGCAATAATGAACGACACTTAAACGATTAAATGACATTTTTACATGATAATTAAGTACGAAATACACATATGCCGACGTTAAACGTCAATACTTACATACATACCATGCTAGATGATCAAGACCATATATAATAATTATTTTGACAGAAAATAATGATGAATTGTCTTATCACACAAATGAAAAGAATGCGAGCAGTACCTAGTACAAGCCTGTTTTCACAGTGGAAGATAAATAAATAATATTAATGGAAGTAAATGAATCAATGGTTCAATTTTAAGCAAGCTAGCTAGTACAGTCGACCTTCCGTCCAATAGTAGAACTAATAATGATCAAGAGTGGTTATAAGTTTAGTCTTAAAATCTGACACCATTTGTGTAAATAAGCCAACTACTCTTGCTTAACAAAATCAAGCCGATATATAGAGCATTTCATTTATCGAATTATACTTAAGTTCAAGCTGAATTTGACTTGTTAACAAAACAAATTGATTTGACAAGCTCGGCTTTTGGTGATACGCATACATTGTAGACTTAAACAATATTTGATTCGAATTTTACTCGAGGCTAACACTGACTCTAACATCATATTGTATTGATATTGAAGGTGAAATTTGGGAGGGATTAGTAATAAGCTATAGTGTTGAAAAGGTGTGGTGAGAAATGAGACAGTACTAACGACTCCATATGTTTAAGTCCAATGAACACTCGACAGCGCAGTGATACCCTACCACCATGTCTCTGTGGTTCTATTTCTATACATAGTACTACACTTGCATTGTTTGACAACTGATGGAACATAACATTATAATGATTCTACCAATTTTGCATCTATTTTTACAACAATACTACTATTCCTAACCTGGAAACATTATTATGTTTACCATTAATTTTGATTTCTATAATTATGAAGTATGTATAGATTTGTGGTAGAAGTGTGTATTAGTAGAAAGATAGAGGTAAATGTTCGGTGTGACATATACAACAAATGTAACAAAAAAGAAGAAGAAGAAGAAAAATAATAATGTATGCGTTCGAATATTAATGTCATAAGTTTATCAGTTGCGTGTTTGTATTAGGCTCACGAGAATAATGATTTTGATATAATAAGCATATATGTACCGCGCGTGTACGTAGCACAAAAGCAAATAAGGTAAGAACATCTTGCACAACTCATCCAAATATCCTCAGGATATGAAAATTTCAGTGTGAAATTCTTGTACTGCTGGTTACTAACAATCAAAATTTGATTGTTGTTGAGAGATGTTTATATATGCCATTTGGGGTAGTGAAATGAAGGTTTGTCATGTCCTTGAAATTTGTACTAATTATAATTCGGATGAATATAAGACAAATTTACTTAATTTCATAAAGAAATGTAAAATTAAATTGAATAAAACTTTTTGAAGTTGAATAAACAACACATAAAAAGAAGAACGTACTTTTTTTTTCTCAAAAATTAAAGTCCGAATGGAGTTAGCATATCATCCAATATGTGACTCAGACAGATCTAAAAAAGCATGGTTTAAACTCTCAACGCATAAAATCGCGTGATTTAACTACACGAGCACATAAACTTCCACAAATACCTACTTTATGAGTGTTCTACGCCGAAGTTACAATCATCCATCAAAGCACACAGTGACACATCAAAACCTAACACAATTGACGATCAAAATTAAAATCGCTACTCTCCAAAACAACAAACGTCCCCGTCTTGTGAAATAAAAGTGGCACAGAGCATCCACGCATATTATAGCACGAACCCACATCTGATTGGTTGTTTGTGGGGGAATCATAAATGGGAACCACACTAGGTGAGCTCTAGCTAGCTAGTAAAATTAGTAGAATTTAGGGTTTCTTTAAATACTTATTAGATTGTAGTAGTACTATATAGGTTGCTTGTATGTATGTACAAAGAAAGAAAGAAAGAAAGAAGATTACATAAACTGATCATCAACTCTTGTAGCTAGGCTAGCTTGTTCTGAAATTGATCATCAAGATTGAGAAGTATGGGGAGAGGTAGGGTTCAACTGAAGAGAATTGAGAACAAGATTAGCAGACAAGTGACCTTCTCAAAGAGGAGATGTGGTTTGCTGAAAAAAGCTCATGAGATCTCTGTCTTGTGTGATGCTGAAGTTGCTCTGATTGTCTTTTCCACCAAAGGAAAGATGTTTGAGTACTCTACTGATTCCAGGTTTTCTTTCCTTTCCTTTTTCATGTATCATAATTTTATCCCAATCCCATTTCAAGAAACTTGCTATCTTTAATATCCTGTCAGTGAAATTTCACAAATCCCATTTCAAGAAACTACTATATTTCCTTACTACTATCATTTTTCAAGAAACTTTGCTCAATCCATTTCAAGATATTATTATTTAGTACCTTACTCTATATGTATATATCAAAAACACTCCAGTTCTAATTAATGCATCATTTATCTCCTTGTAGTATATGGTTCATTCTCAAAACAAAAACCACAACTTTTTGTCGGAAATTGGTTTTCTTGATGAATAAAATGTGTTTGGTTCTTGATATTCCTTTCTTATTCTTGACTTCATTATAAATTAATTAAAGAATTAATGGTTGGATTTGTTAATTAATTTTAAAAGTTTGACTACATATATAATGCATTGAAGCTTGTTCTTTACTAGTATTTTGATAATATTATCTACAAGATCTTAAGCCTTTTCATGGTCTAGTCCTGGTCGTGTAGTATATGAAACTAGTTGGTGGAATTGGAGGACATAAAATTTCATCTATTGGTCATTTTTATCTGAAGTGGACATTAAATTATAAAGTGGTGTTTCCAGTTTTTCCGATAAAACAGTACTATACTGCCTAGCTCAGTTCAATCTATCCATCTCTTTTAAATCTTAATTACAGTAGTACGTTCATCTTGCTTAAAATTGCTGCAGATTTACAATATCCCACTTTCTCAATCTTCTGCTTTAATTTCTCTTTTGGGATTATTACTTTCTTAGTTTACATATAAAAAAAATCTTGGTTTTTCTGTTATTTTTTACCAATTCATTGTGCATAATTTGCTAATTTTTGAGTACTGCATATCTCCTTCAAAAGTAGTAATTTAGTTTGTTGTTTTATTGAGTTTTTAGGAAAGTATGTTCTTGGTTGTTTAAGAGTTAAAAAGGAAATGGAAATTACTACTTCAATTCAAAACATAAGATCTTGACATTGGATTCAAAAAAGAAACTATGTAGTACAAGTGATTTTTATTTCAAGAAATGATCGATCGGATGGTTAATTGGTACTAGTACTTTTGTGGAATCCAAATTTTATGTGCTCAGTTTGATATTGTAGCATGGAGAGAATCATTGAGAGATATGAAAGAAACTCGTATTCAGAGAAAAGACTTGGTGCAGCAGATCCAGAACCTGCAAAGGTACACACATTATTGTTCTTCAGATTCTAATATTACCAATTCTTCATTTAATCCTAGCTCATATATGTTGATATTTCTTGATTGTGTATATTCGTGCGGTTATAATATGATGTAGGAAAATTGGTACATTGAGTATCCAAAGCTTGTGGCTAGGATGGAACTTCTACAAAGAAATATGAGGTACTCTTTTTTCTTGTCATTACACTTTAAAATTTGAACTTTGCAATACTAGTAAAACATCTTCATTTGATTCTTTCTTAAAAGTATTATTAGTGTGATGTTGTATGTTGTACACTCTTTAATTATAGAGTGAGGGACTAATTGATGTTTGAAACTTTGAAAGAAAGAAAGAATGGTAGAGTGAGTTTATAAGGAAGCCTCACAAGTCACAACACAAGGCCTAATCTTATTGTTATGTTAATCTATGCATAACGTACTACAAATACTCCGTGCCATTTCAGCTGTTTGTACGCGAGAGGAAGAGTGCTTAAATATTTTCTCTTTTGAATAAGGCGTTTAGATGCACGACTCATTTAAATCGTTAAATGTTGTCTGTTGTGCATAATGTTGGTGAATGTAGGAACTACTTGGGAGAAGATCAGGAGACCCTAAGCATGAGAGAGCTCCAGAGTTTGGAGCAGCAACTCGACACTGCTCTCAAGCGAGTTCGTACTAGGAAGGTAATGTGTAACCTTCCATTTTTCGTTCATCGTGATTTCATATAAAGAAACTGTCAATTGACTTTTGCCATGTATGTTACTCAAACATCAACAGAATCAAGCTATGAACGAGTCCATTTCTGAGCTGCAGAAACAGGTATAAAGCTTTGTTAATTAGAAATAGTCCAAAAATGGTCATGTACTTCTCTAGTTTTGATCTTCGGTTCGAAGAGTACTGGTTCCAACTTGGGAGAGGGGAGAAATTTCTCTTGAAATGATAAATTTCATTAATCACGAAAACGTACTCGATCCATAGAAGTGCAAGGAATGTTTCAGACACCCCGTAGAAACGACCAACTTAATTTATCAATATGAATCTATCTTTTGTAATATCTTGCATCCCACATCAATTAACTATGAAAATGTAGCTGGGCATACAAAATCAAACACTCACAATAATATCGTAGATCAAACAAGATGGGTGTGTTCTATTCATCGGCAGCAAAGAAGGGCCGGCCGGATCATTACCATTTCATTCACCTGCCAAGAAAATCTTCATGGATGCCATTCACATAGGTTAAATGATTCAGAAGCATAGGTGTCACCATACCCTAAAATGTCCAACATATGAACAGATTGAACCTAAATTAACAAAGCATATGTTATCTGTAATAGTATATGTGTATGTTTAAGGGTATGTATTGTCATGCTTTAGTAGGACATAAATGTAGTCCACCAAAAGAAAAGAGACTAGGTTGTCGTGTTCTGACATAGACATGTTAAATCATCAGTTGATGTTGATCAACACTGTTTAGGTACCATAATATCTACTGCACTGCATCATTACCATAAATCCATGTGATGCAATAAAACCAATGCCTTTTTGCTGCTCAACAGTGTCACTAACGTACAGCTGATTGACATATCACATTTCCTTCCTTGCTTTCCAGTTTATCAATAAAGAACAATGTAGTAGGCCTATATAGTTAGTCTGCTGTACATAATCCAAATTCTTGAATTACAATTTTCTTTTACAGGTATGTATTCTTTTGTATTCCTTATATTATCGAAAAGTATTTTGTTTCGATGATGCATATTTCAAATGTAGATTGTGGTTGCGCGGTCATTGTGGTAGTCGAGTTGATAATATTTTTTCCATATTAATGTACAAAAAAGAGGGGGATTAATGATATGCACTGTGCCAATAGCTAGGTTTGTGGAAGGCCTATAGTCAATGCTGCTATTATGATTTCAGCTTGTTAAAAAAGAGAGGATTTTTGTATTAAAGCTGAAAATTTGAGTAGAAGGACTTTGAACTAGCTAGGTTTTTTGGATTTTGTGACAGGAGAGATCACTACAGGATCAGAACAAAGTTTTAACAAAGAAGGTGAATTTTGTTCATTATTCTGTAGCACTATATATTGATTATGTTTGGCTTCATTCTACTCCTGTTCAAGAAGTGTCAATTATTTGTTGTTAATGTATGTGATGAAAACAGGTGAAGGAAAGTGAGAAAGAGCAAATAGCAATTGATCAGCAAATGCAGCAAGAACAGCAAGAGGGTTTTGCACATACTTCATCCACAGTTGGCGTTTTCCAGACGCCGGCACGGTTGCAGACGTTACCTGCTCTAACTATCGGGTAAGAATTGTTTCACTCTTGCACAAAACTAGTATTCATATGTTTATCAGTAATTTGCGACATGTTAATTTCACCAAGATTTGGTAAAAACGTTGTATTTTATAGTTTTGATGAATGCCGTCATTGTCGCGTTCCATTTATATTGCCCGCAAATTAAGAATATGGTAGTACTGGACCACCCATCAGGTACTAAACATTGTAGTTTAGGTCACATGGAAGAACATTCATAGAGCGGTGTGTGAAATGAGGGCAAGGACAATGGTATCTTTCTTTGCACGCACTTTGTCCTTATTCTTACACCTCAGTCACAAAAATCTAAGTCTAACATTAGCTTCTTTGAGGGAAAGGTATGTTCATTCACAATGAGCTTCTGCATCTTTGCAGGGGCAGGTCGACTGCAGATCAACCGATGGGAGCGCAAGAACACATTGGCCAGACACACCAGGGGGAATCCAACCCGTTTATGCCACCATGGATGCTCCTTCATGTTAACCGGCAATAGTAGACTCTGACTCGGTTAGAGTCGGCCAAAGTTGGACTATCCTATTTCACTATGTTTGTACTTTGTAGTATAACCTTTGATATGTTGTATGTGTAAACTGTCAGAATAAGATCCCCTATCATTATGCATAGTGAGCGAGAACGATTTGTTCATGCTCTAGTTTGTCTGCAAAACTCTAAAGATCAAGAACAATTAAAGAGTATGCAACAGCCATTCATTTCTACACAACATGCAATCTGACTATGTTAAATGTTAACACAGTAAGAGGCAAAAAGAATAATGCAGGATCAAAAGAGGGGCATCAATATTATCATAGATAACCAACCATTCACTATGATAACCGTTCACATTTCCAACTCATTGTAAAGGTTGAAATGTTTTTGATAAAAAATATTAAAGAAAACTATATCTGCTGAACCAGGTTATCAGCAAATTTCAGGAGATGAAAATTTCCACAGAAGTAGGTATATATACAATGACTTGTGCATTTCTTGGTCCCCCATATATGTTACTATTATCTTGCTGGTGGCTTCCTTCCATCCACGGACTTCAAGTCGTTTCATCGAATGCCATCACCTATACGGTAAACAAGGGCAAACATAAGATTCTGGCAAAGCATTTCTTCAAGAAATACAATCTATTGAGGAGTAATCCAGACCCTCCCCATCCAAAATAACTTGAACTGTTACATGGTTGGCCAGACAAATAATACACCGGCTCTCAAAAGCTGCCCAATGATTTAAGTCCGTTACTACTCCTTATCAGTTTTACACACTAATTACTCAGCATTCAGATAAACAAAAGAAGCCCGAGGATACCCATTATATAAAACCAGCTCATCTGTTCCAATTCCATTTGATGATAGCACAAATATGATAAATGGAATGTAAAACATCAGGCATTAAATAATAGCAAATACAGGCATACAGCAATAGAGTTCAAG
Organism: Plantago elongata; assembly: GCA_036897095.1. Taxonomy (NCBI): domain Eukaryota; kingdom Viridiplantae; phylum Streptophyta; class Magnoliopsida; order Lamiales; family Plantaginaceae; genus Plantago; species Plantago elongata. The sequence goes on from JAYMSP010003200.1 coordinate 18,231, forward strand.
TCAGGTAGCTCACAGAATTCTCAAATGCCTGTGAAAATCTCAGGTTCCATAATGTTTACCAATGTTAACCATCAGACTTTTAGACTTGCTTTACGATTTAATACAGAATGGTATGACAAAAAAAAGGGCTATGCATTCGAAAATATAAGCACACAATTCACCAATTGGATGTGCCTATTTAGAACTAATATGTTCTTGATTTCAATATACTGTTCTGATCAGCATATGGTTAGCCTATACAATAAAATACCAAACACAAAGGATGTTATCGAACATTCAAACAATACAGAGGAATAACAGCCATTTACACATGTAAAACGGAAAATGATGATGTTTCTTAGGTCATGTTTCTCATTAATGCCCAAGAAAAAATGTCGGTTCGGGAACACGTTTGGAGCTAGCTAAAAACTTACCAGGAAAAGTAAAAACAAACAACTAAAACCAAAGGAATGTTAAGAATTTTCAGTTAAAATATCGATGTAGCTGTTCTACTGATATACATATCATATCAGCATAATATGAATATCATATCGATTCTTGAAATGATCGTTGTAAGATGAGGTATTTACCTTGCCACAGACGGGGCAGTTGTCACTTCTTTCCATCCACTCATATATACAGCCGAGATGGTAATGATGAGAACATTTTGTAATTATCTTCGGGTTTTCTGTGGTGTAATCTGAAGAAAAAGAATGAGTAGAAAGTAATAAATTAACCAACCATATAAATACGAAAGATTACCAACTCCAGCATGCAAGAAGAGGTAAAAGGAAAAAGGCAGTCCAGACTCCAGAATATGCATAGTTCTAGGCGCACAATTTTGACCATCATGGCTGACAGACATGACTGGTATGTTTTGCACAATATGAATGTGAATGCTAGAAAATATATGCCAAAAACAGAAACAACAATAACCTTCTCTTACCTTCAAGACATGTAGGGCAGACATCTTCATCTTCGGAAGAAGTATAGAGATGAGCATAACCAGCCGTTGCTTTCGAGAGGTGAAATGATGATCTTGAACTATACTCCTTTGATCCTTCCTCACACTCAAACTCAGTCCACTTGCCTTTGTTAACCGGTGAATCAGATTCTTCATCAACTTCACTCGTTCTCAGTGGTTCAGTATCGTCGTGTGTATGACTAGAGCCTTTCTCCTTTCTCGAGACAAGTCCATCACGCTGCAACCTGAAATATCTGGGATCCGCATCATAAGGCAGAGGTCTTGGAGGAGACCGGTACATATCAGCTAAAGAGTTGTCAAGTGATGATGCCGAACCAAATGATGTAGCTCCCTGAGTGGAAGAAGGTAATGCAAGTTCTCCTCCTCTATGGAAAAGTGATGTATACTGCAAAACACAAACAAATAACCGTTTAATATGAATGAAATTAGAAGAATAAATGGGTGTGTTCATTTGTTATGTTGATGTACCAAGGTCAAGGGAGAACAGAATACAAGCATAAGCTAAGTAGATGTCACAAATATTATAAATAGGAGACATAGAGTGATTGTAGTTTTGTACTAGAGTAAAAACAAAATGAATTTGTCAATCTAGGGACACTTGTGCTTAAAACCTTCAAGCATGCCATCATCAAATTAGAGCTCTATTGACAATTAAAACCCTCTGATAGACTCCCAGTAACTTATATATTTCCGTCATCAGCTACATAAGCAACGATATAAAGCAAATTTAGCAATGGCAGTAGTGTATCTGTCATCTTACAAGCATCTGGATTAAAAGTTCTCATTATGCAGATTCATGGAGAAAGCTAGTTACTGACCCCATTTGTATTTCATTTAGCAGCCTTGGTAAAGCCCATCTATTTCAAAACAGGGCAATCATTTTCCTATTCTCTGAGTACATACATGATATAAGCACACACCCATTCTAAAAAAAAGTATACACATACATAGAAAGATGAGAAAATCGCAGCATTACCATGTGCAAAAAGTTCTGAGCAAAGCACCGAAGGCAAATGCAGTTTCTGTAAATAGAGCTGTTCGGGTTGGCAAGCTCTTCATAGTCATCCCTCAAACAGCAACATGCCGCACCCATGATCAATTTATCACCACTCTAATCCCTCAAAAATCCCTTCCACAAAGCTCCTCCGATATCAAAGAACCAGCAAAACAATCAGTGGCCCGTAAATTACTATAATTCAACGAGAGAGGACCTCAAGCTCGCAGAAGTTAATTCATCTTCGCGAACTAGCTACACCTCCCCCCCTAAAAAAGAGTTAACCAAACTGCTTTTCTTTTTCTCTGAACACCTAAAAATCAATTCGCCCACCTGCAATATGACCATGAAACTAACATGTTTCAAAATTTACACACTTTACTAAAACAAAGCAAATTAGCTACCCATGTATTATGTGTTTATGTATGTGTGTCCAATCTTCATCTAAACAAATTGAATACATTAGATACATAATTTGACCCATCCCAAATTCAAAAAGGTCGAAACTT
>JAYMSP010003201.1:0-20695 GCA_036897095.1 Plantago elongata
AAAACAAAGGTCAAAACCCTTCCATGTCTAACTATATGCCATCCCAATACCCTTAAAATAGTACAAACAGATGCATCTGAATTAGGATATGGAGGTATTCTCAAACCAATTATATGAAATAAAGAAACAATTATTAGATATAATTCTGGTACATGGAAATCTGGAGCACAACAAAATTATTCAACCATTATGAAAGAAATACTTTCAAAGTTAGGTGCATTAACAAGTTTCAGGATGACTTGCTAAATCAATAGTTTTTACTAAAAATTGATTGCAAAGCAGCAAAAGAAGTTTTAACAAAAGATGTACAAAATCTGGCTTCAAAACAAACATTTACTAGATGGCAAACAATATTATCAGTCTTTAATTTTGATATAGAGTTTATAAAGGGTACTGACAATTATATTCTAGATTATTTGACAAGAGAATTCCTTCATGGATGGAAGAAAGGAGAATAGTACCACTGTCATTAGGAGCAAGTACAAAGTCTGCAAAGAAACCTATGGTAGATTTAAGACAATATTTACAAAATAAACATGAAAAATCTTTGTCCTCAAAACTTTTACAAGCCATCTCACCAGCAAAACAACAAACTCCATTGCAAATTGCTAACAAGTTCCAACCACTCAGCGGCCAGAAAATAGCATTAAAACCATTCCCAAATTCTGAACAATTTCCGCCTCTACATTCAAACTTAGCCAAACTACATACATACAAACAAACTTTGACACAAACTGAATCTCAAAAGCCAACTAAAGAAGAACTACCATATTGTCCCTACATGAACACGGGATACCTTTTAAAAGATTGTGTTATTGAAGATGAATGGATTCCAGGAAATTTACCATCACAACTTGAAGAACAAGGTGTTATTGTTTCACAGTTCATCTTAGACATCAAAATTTGGAAGGATTATGAGAACTACCAGAAACCCCAACAATATTATGAAGATATCCTGATTCACAAAAATTCTCTCCACATTCAAAACAAAGTTCCAAAAAATCACCCAACTACATCAACTGCCATCGGATATCAAAAAGTTTCCATCAATCATGTGATCAGTTTAGCTGAATGGGGAAATTCATATGTCATAAAAGAAATAAAACCACATCTCACTTGTACCTACTTGGATTACATGCAAGCCTGGACAAAATTCATCTTCAGACAAAATGCAGTCAACTCCATGTCATATTTCTTCCTAATTGGGAAAAATTTACCATAACCAGAAGATCTTCCAAATTGGTTTTCTGCATGGTGGCATGATTTTGGACCTTTACAAGAAATGTTTCCACAAAAGTTTCAAGAGTCGTTTGATAGTTTTTCAAAAAATTACAAGATACAAAGTGGTTCACATAAATACCCTCTGATGCTCAAATTCTACAAAGAGTTTAGCCTTACCTGGATTCTAAGGATCCAACAAAAGATATGGCTAGATGAGGAAAAAAATTTATACTGGTTAACAAAAGAAGCCGAAGTTAAATGGTGGAACAAAATGGACATCAGTCAATTTGAACAAAGAGCCATATCAGAATGGTTTAGATAAAATCTGAAGTTTAGCAAGAAACTGTCAAAAGTTTCTCCATAGAAGGTTCAAAAACTGACAAGTTCTTAATTATGAAGAAAACGATCTAGACAAGATTAGCCCAAGCAAGTTCTTTGGATGAAATGAAGGCAATCTTACAGACAACCAGTGAAGATGGAGGTTCCAGCTCTTCAGTAAAATTCAAACAAGATAATGAAGATGACTATCATGGGATATTTACTCCCATAAGACAAGGTAAAAGTAAAAAATAAACAAGATTATTACTTAATTAGACACAATTAATTAAGTAATGAATTGCTAACAAAAAACACAAGGTGAATAATTAAAGAGGAAAAGAAGCAATTATGGAGTCAGTAGAAGACAATCATCAATTGTCAGTGGAGGATAATAATTAGCAATGATCTTCAAAGGAAGTCACTCAGCAAACAATAATTATCAAAGGAGCACAATTATCATATCATGACAAATTCACTTTTCACAAAGGCTGGCTACTCCAAACTTGAAGAGACAAGATTGATAATTGTATAGTGGAATCTACCACTATAAAAGGACCTCAGATATCTACAAGAAAGAGACCAAGAAAATAGAGAGAAGACCATTTCAGTGAAAACATTGTGAAAAAATGATATATTATGAGTGTTTAAGTTTCAGTTCGGTTTCAATGTCGTATACAAGAAATATTTCAATTCGTACAAATCGTTGTAATCCATACAAAATCAGTTAAAGTTAAATTCATATTCAGGTATTTTCTTGTCCAAATTTACATTTACCAATTTATTTACAATATTTTCCAAATTTACATTTAGCAATTTATTTACATTATATAGTTATATACACATTGCATAATCATTATCCATAATTAGTTACAATGTATATTCATATTCTTCTATCGATCATTATATCATCTTCATATCTAATTAGCTTCATTAATTCATATAAACTAGAGAAATTAGTTTCAACATCCTTTGATATATATATATATATATATATATATATGTATATATATGTATTGCACATAGCAACAAGAAATCAATAGCTAATATGAGCTAAACAAGCTAGTACATACTTTCTACAAACATACATTTGCTCAAACTATTTAAATTATCAAAATTCCAAAATTTCATGAAATTAAGGGTTTAGCCATTTACCTCGAATCCAGAGAAAAGGGCGGATAAAAGTTGAAATTGATGGAAGAATTTGACTTCCCGTTCAAAGATCTTTGAATTGCTAACAAGACCACAGGAATCGTCAACTTCGCCAGAGACGCCCAAAAACGCATCAGCAAATAGGGAAGAAGGCTTGTCTCATATAACAGGTTAACAACGGATAGCATTATCCGCCATTAACCTAACGAGGGGATAAATGATCCGTCATTACATAATGACGGATCATTTTATCCGTCATTATTTACTATTTCTTTTTTTAAAATTAAACGGTCAATGGACCTAACGACGGATTAAGTAATCCATCGTTATATTAACGACGAAAAGTTATGTCCGTCGTTAAATTAACGACGATGTACTATATCCGTCGTAGACCGTAACGACGGACGCTATTCGTTGTTACTCTATAGCGATTCGTTGCTATGTGACGACGGAGGCTATCCGTCGTCACTTATCGTCGCTAAAACGAGACATTCTTGTAGTGGCAGTTACAAAACTTTTTTATGTACTGATTGACAAATTCAGTACCATGGTCTGTTCTAATTGCAGATACCTTGTTATTTTTCTTGACTTCAAGCTTGTTCAGCAAGTTTGGTATCTCCACTCTAGTATCAGATTTTTGTTTCAGAAAGATAACCCAGGGAAACCTAGTGAAGTCATCTATAACAACTAGACCATACTTCTTGCCTGCATAACTAGTTACAGATGATTCAAAAAGATCCATGTGTAATAGTTGTAGTGGTCTAACTCAAGAATGTCTGGTTTTGGACTTGAAAGAGGTTTTGGATTGTTTCCCCATTTGACAAGCAGAGCAGACACCGTCATTTCTGAATGCTGTGTTAGGTAATCCAACCACTAACTCTTTCTTAACAAGTGTGTTTAGAGTTTTGAAATTCAAGTGACTCATTCTCTTATGCCATAACCAGTGTTCTTCAGTGTGGCCAGATTGACTCACCATGAGACATTCTTCAGTTGTGGCAGATGTCCAATCAACGACATATAGAATACCTTTCCGCTAGAAACCAAGACTCTGCTTTGACTCATTGTCAATTAATTTGCAGAACTTCGATTTTATTTTCACCGAATATCCTCTATCTTCAAACTGGCTCAGGCTTAGAAGATTATATTCAAACCTTTAACATGTAATATGTCAGAAAAATTGAGGGATCCCAATTTGATGTTGCCAAATCCAATAGAAGGATTTAATTCTCCTCCAACAAACCTGATGTTAGGTCCAGTATCACAAGCTTTGTAATTGACCAAGTTTGCTTTGTCTCCTGTCATGTGCTTCCCACATCCACTATCAAATAGCCATTGACCCTTAGTCCAAGACGCGTTCTACACAAAACAAGAAACATGAGCAGGTTTGTGCTTAAGAAACAGAACCACTTAGACTCAACACTGTTCATGTGGAATCCATCTCTGAATGAATCTTTTAGACGTAGGTTTTTGTCTACTTGGAACATAAGGAGGTATTCTAGAGTCATTGGATTTCAGATCAATCTTCCTTCTTGAAGTGTTCCTTGGTGTTCCTCGTGGTGGCTTCAGAGACCTGTCAGGTTTCTGAGTTTTCTTTGCAGCAAGCTTAGTCTTCCTGGCTAAGTTTCTTCTAGCCCTAGCAATCAGATTTTCAGTGGCTTGAGATTGCTTCCACTTCTGATAATTGTTATAAGAATTCTAGTTTTCCACCATCATTCTTGTCCTTCCTTATATTGTTGCATTAGGACTTTCCCGTTAGCATGATAGCCAATACCATTTTGAGCACCATTGGCTATCTGAACACGATTTTCATAGAATGGTACAGTAGGAAATACACCTAGGCCAGTGATGCTTCCCTTTCTAGTGATACAACATTGTGGATGATCACAAGTTAAAGAATCATGTTTCTTTTCAAAAACCATTTCCACATGTGTCTTTGGGACTTGTTGTTCCTTCAAAGGTTTGGTCGCAACTTCTTTACCTCTGTCAAGAACCTTAGCTTTCTGACCAATGCTATTGGTTTCTTCGGATATTATGTTGACTTTTTACAAAGGTCAACCTTCAATCGCTCTTTTTCAGAGGAATGGAATTACTTGATTGGGCGTCAAGTCCAAGTCCTCCTTTCTCAGAAGGGCCACTCAATTTTATTGAACCTCCATGTGAGTGTCACTAGTTTTGACAAATGATTTGAAAGAAACCTCTTTCTTTCTGAGTTCATCATTTTCAGAAATAAGTTTCTTCAACTTCTCATTTAGCTCATTCAAGGCTAGTTCATGAGAATTTTCATTCTCCGATATCTGAGATTTCAGAGATGCTATTTCAGTGTACTTAATCACAAATACCTTGGTCAAATCATAATTCTCTTTTTCAAGAGTTTCCTTGCATTCTTCCAGGATCTTGGTTTTTTAATAAGCAACCAAAAATTCTATCTTATATCGATCAAGTTCACTCTTGACCAATTCCAAATCCATAATGTCGTCATCATCACTTTCATAGTACAAGAATTGTGATGTGTTTATTACCTCATCAGCCATAAGGCATTCTTCAATGTTGGAGATGTCGGGACCTACAATCTCAGTCACCCCACACATATCGTTCTTCTTTAGGCCAAAGTTGATAACATTGTGAGTAATCCTGCACAACTCTGGTGATGGTAATTTTGAGTCCTCTGAATCCTCGTTTTCAGAATCTGACTCAATATCCAGGGCATCAAGTTGAATTTGGATCTTCTTTCTCTTCAGTGAGCAATTCCCTCTGAGTTCTTTTGGAAGTTCTTCTCTCCTTTTTATCACACGTCTTAAGCTTGTTAAAAGCAAGACAATCATGTTTGAAGTAACCGGGTTTTTGACAATAGAAGCATATGTGATTTCCAATCTCAGAGAGTTGTTCATTTGAATGTTCTTGTACTGATGATAGTTAGGACCGAGATACTTTTTCAGCTTCTCTTTTACTTTTCTCCTTTCTATCTCTTGACTCACATATTTCTTCATGGGACGCACTGCAAGAGTTTTTTTTCAAACACTTCCTTGGTGTACTACTTTTCAGAAGTACCTTGGGTAACTAAAGCAACACTCTGCAACTTTTCAGCTGTAGCCAATCCCCATTGGGTTCTCTCATAGTTTACAGAGGCTAAATGTAAAAAGAGTTCCACTGGAGTGATCTGGGGCATTCCCTTAATGAAAAAGAAGTATTAGGTATGCTCCCAATTTTGGTTCAAACTTCTGACAATGGTTTTCACCTTCTCAGAATTTGAGTATCTGTCATTTTCTCCAAGTGCAGCCATATCACTCATGAGAATAGTAAAGTGAAAATCAAGTTCATCCAGTGTTTTAGTGGGACCATGTTTTTGAAATTTTTCCTTGGTTTTCTCAATTCCAGCACAGATTTCTTCGATCAATTGTCAGGCAACTTTCGCCGTCTTTGCACACCAAATTTTTCCCTATGTATGATCAGGTGTCGATCGAATGATGATGTTATGAGCTTGACCATCCAACCTGTGTTTCTTGGCATCTTCCGATGTCTAGAGTTCACAAGGTTTATCTTCATACTCAACTTGTCCAGCAGCAACACAACCACTATCACTAGTAGATGTGTCACTACCTTCAGCACCAACGTATCTCCGACCATCAGATACTCCAATCACTTGTTTGAGCTGTCTGATTTTGATTGGTCCTTCCTTGATAACATAGATCATTTCATCACAGATTGCCTCAAGATGCAACATCATGTTGTTCTTCCATTTCTCGTAATTCTCGGGCTTCAGAACCGGAGCATCACTCAAAGACATACCTTCACACTTAACACACAACTAAAAATGTCCTCGGAATGCAACAAAAACCTTTACCTATCTGGGGGATCGAGATTCAGTGCAAAAGGCTTGGGAACATCCTGCTTTGATACCACTTGTTGGTCCAGATAACGGTTGCCGATAAACATGATTTTGCAGATACTTGAAGGTATCTGATACTTATAATCAAAGAGCGGAATTCTTTATGTGATAGATAAATGAGTTTGTGCTTAGAAAGAGTTAATATGTGTGTGTGAGTTGCTGAAATGTAAATACAGAAAGTAAATGACAAAGCAACTATATTGGTATCTGGAGGTTGGGTAATCCTCAAACTAATCCACTCGGCCTTCAGAAACTTAGAATTCACACGAACATATAATTGAGTACTCCTTACAATTGATCATATTCTAAGATTCCTATAACAAATGGTTCCCAACCATATGTTCCCCTGAGTTGTTCCCCAGCTCCTAGAGCCAAGTACTTCATGTACTCATGATAACCTTGGAGTTATTCCTTGATTTCCCAAATCTAGTACTTCTTGTACTCCACGCCTTGATGGTGTTGGTTATGTTGTTTGTCAGGTAAGCTTCTCTTTATAACCTTTCAGTTATGTCTAGAGAGCTTGAACATATGACACTACTTGATATACTTATTTAGTATATGGTAGGTTCTCTTTAACTGAACCAAGTTTGTGATATTTGTTCAAGAGAATGAATCTCAGATAGTTATCCAACAATTCGACTCTTTCACAAATTACACTACTTGTTGAAGGACATAGAACTACTATCGAATTCTCGAGCTTGTTATTCGCAACAGATAGCTTGGAGAATTGTAGTATGAATACTTGAGAGAATACTTGCTTGATTGTAGATATGAGCGTAGTTCGTGTATGTATTTCTCAGCTTCTAAGTGGTGATATTTATAGGTGAATTTGAAAGTCTTTTGAATAGTATGCGTTAGACATCCGTTCATAGCTTGAAGTTAGTACTCCGATGCGTATATCTCTTTTCAGAGAGTTCTTCAGAAGGATAGTGACATTGTCAAGCATTAAACGCAGTGTACTATATTTTGTCATGTAGTCTCAACGGGTGCATGTAGCTTTCTGAAGCATCACATGTTCCATCTCTCAGAAACATGTTGTGACTTTGTTTTGTGAACAAAACATAAGTCTTTACACAGCTTTCTGGAAGCAACTATCTGAGGAGACTTTCCTCCTTTGTCTTCAGATACCTTTGTGAAAAAGGTCTTCTCCTTTGCTTGGATACCTATTTCTTGGTCTTCTTCAAGCTAAATAAAAATTACATTCAGAGACCTAACATCCTATTACAAGGTTTCTAAAAACTATCATACTTGGTGTATCTCTTCTTTACAATGGTCAAGTGACCTAGAGTACTAATCACCTTTCTAAAACTAGGTTAAGCCATTGTGCTGAGTGATCAAAATACTTACAGATGTTCCTAACAGAATGACACTTGTATTATTAGCAAAAAGAGAAGTTGTTGTTGTTTGAAGAAATCAAGTTCAGCTAGTAGCCTCCACAACAAAATTATCTCAGAACAAGCAGAAGACATTGCACGATTCTGACTCGGTTGATGATTTGGAGACACGGTCTTGTTTCTTACTCTTCCAAGACACTAAAGAGTGTCAAAGAAACATACACCATCCGATAACCGATCCTCTCGTGTCAGAACAACCAGCCCAATCAGCATTGATGTACCCTGATAACTGAAGGTTGCAATCTTTGGAAAACATTAGACCATTTAAGTATAGAATAATTCGCTTAACAACAACCATGTGAAGATGGGTATGAGCTTGTATAAATTGACTAACATGTTGAACAACAAATGAAATGTCCGGACGAGTAATCGTCAAATAGTTTAGACTGCCAACTAGTTTGCTATGCAACGAAGGATGAGAAATAAGATCACCATCATCACTTCGGTACTTTACATTTACCTCGAGTGGAGTTGCAACAATATGTCCATCTTTAAGTCCGGCTAAAGAAATCAACTCTTGAGCATACTTATGTTGATTCAAGAATATGCCGTTTGGAGTAGAGTGAATCTCCAAACCTAAGAAATACTGCAAAGGCCCCAAATCCTTCATTTGAAAGGATTGATGAAGTTGATCCTGAAGTTGTGCAATTAACAACGTGTCTGATCCTATAATAACAATATCATCCAAATATACTAGGAGTAGCACAACACCGTTAGATATCTTAGAAAGAAATAGAGATGGATCATACTGACTTTGGACAAATGAGAAGCTAATAAGTGTAGAACGGTACTTATTAAATCAGGCACGAGGAGCTTGTTTCAACCCGATAGCGATCTCTTTAATCTACACACATCCGAGGATGGTGTGGAAAACATACCAGGAAGTGGAGTCATATAGAATTCATCCTTGAGATCACCATGCAATAAAGCATTTTTTACATCCATTTGTCTTAGAGACCAACCTTTGGAGGCTGCAATTGCTATTACAAGGCGTACGATTGTCATCTTAGCCACAAGTGCAAATGTCTCCTCATAATCTATCCCATATTCTTGCCGATTACCAAGCGCAACCAATCGGGCTTTCTATCGATCAAGTGAGCCATCAATTGCAACTTGATCGAGTAAACCCACTTACAACCAGTTTGGTTTGGCATAAGGAGGAAATTGAACAATATCCCAAGTGTGATTCTGAAGAAGAGACTGAATTTTCTCATGTATTGCTTTCGGCCAACAAGGTTTTGTAGATGTTTGAGAAGAAGAGTTAGGAACCGCAGTGTTGGCTAAAGTAGCCGAGAAACCATACCTTTTAGGAGGACAAATAGTATGAGTGAAATGCCTTTCAGGAGGACCAGTAGTGTGAGTGGAACGCTTTCGCTGCACTACCGCAGCATTGGGTGCTGAATTTGGTTCAGGATCAGGCGCAGGTGGACAAGGCAACGGGGGTTGGGGGTGGTGGGGACGTCGGTGTTGATAGACAAGACCTGTTTTGAAACGCTCCACAGATGCATGCACATCATCAAAACTAGGAAGGAGGATTTTGTCAGAGTGTGTTGTATGCTGCGGAAAATAGACCTCTTGCTTAAAGAAGATCACATTTGTAGAAATGTAAAATTTATTAGGATAAGCATCAAAGAAAACAAAGCCCTTATGAGCAGAACTATATCCCATGAAGGCACATTTAGCGGATTGGGCAGAGAGCTTATGGTGTTCATGTGGAGGTAAATGGACAAAGTAAACACATCCATATGTGTAAAGAGTATTATAATGTGGATGGACTCCAAATAGACGATAATATGGGGAGTCAAAATTTAATTGTTTCGAAGGCAAACAATTGATAAGGTGGAATGATGTAGATAATGCTTCTACACAAAATATAGATGGAACAGAGGATTCTAAAAGTAAGGTTCGACAACATCCAACAAGTGTCTATTCTTACGTTCAACAAGACCATTTTGTTGAGGAGTATAAGGACATGAATGTTGAGAAACAATGCCCTTTGCCAATAGAGATATTGGGAAGGCATGAGACATGTTGTTATGAATATTTGTTAGTATTTTGATCCCTCAACATAATGACTTATCCTAGTTTTAGAAAGGTGTATTGTATTCTTGGTTCACTTGAACATTGTAAAAAAGAAATACACTAAGTATGATAGTTTTTCGAAAGCTTGTAATAGGATGTTAGGTCTCTGAATGTAATTTTTATTTAGCTCGAAGAAGACCAAGAAGGAGGCATCCAGTCAAAGAAGACGACCTTTTGCACAAAGGTATCTGAAGACAAGGAAAGTCTCCCCATATAGTTGCTTTCAGAAAGCTATGTATTAACTTGTTATTTGCTTGCAAAACAATGTTACAATTAAGTTTCCGAGACAACAATTCTCTGAGTGGAAGGAACATGTGAAGCTTCAGAAAGCTACATGCATCCGTTGAGACTACATGACGAAATATTGTACAGTGCATTTAATGTTTGACAGAAAGTGTCACAATCATTTGCAGAACTCTCTAAAAATAGATATACGCATGGTAGTACTAATTTCAAGATATTAACGGATTGGATTTGAATTATTTCTAACGGATAATATTCAAACGACTATCAAATTCATCTATAAATATCAACACTTAGAAGCTGAGAAATACACACATGCATTCGAACTATATCATTAAGCAAGTATTCTCTCAAGCATCTCACTACCATTCTCCAAGCTTTCTGTTGCGACTATCAAGCTTGAGAATTCACTAGTAGTTCTAAGTGTCTTGATTCTTCAACAAGTATTGTAATTTGTGAAAGAGTTGAATATGTGGATAACTATCTGAGATTCATTCTCTTGCACAAATCTCATAAACTTGGGTCAGTAAAAGAGCAAGCTACCATAAACTGAACAAGTATATTAAGTAGTCTTGATTCTTCAAGCTCTCTAGACATAACTAAAAAGTTATAAAGAGAAGATTACCAGACAAACAACATAATCAAACACCATTAAGGCGTGGAGTACATGAAGTACTTGATTTGGGAAATCAAGGAATAGCTCCGAGGTTATCTTGAGTACAGGAAGTACTTAGCTCTAGGAGCTAGGAAACAACTCAGGGGGAACATTTTGTTACGAACCAATTGTTTTAGGAATCTTAGAATAGGATCAATTGTAAGGTGAACTCAATTGTCTGTTCTAGTGTATTCTAGTTCTCTGAAGGCCGAGTGGATTAGTTGGAGGATTATGCCACCTCCATATACCACTATACTTGTTGTGTCATTTACTTACTGTATTAAAATTTTAGCAACACACACACACATTTATTACTGCAAGCACAAACTTTTTTTCTATCGCATAAAGTCTTCCGCTCTCTAAATATAAGTATTAGATCCCTTCAAGTATTTGAGAAATTAGTTTGAAAAGAATATTCCCCCCCCCCCCCCTCATAGTCTTTTCCTATGTCGTTATCTGTACCGACAAGTGGTATCAAAGCAGGTGTTCCCAAGCCTTCTGCACTGAACCTCGATCCCTCTAATAGGTAAGGGTTTTTGTCGCTTTCTGAGGACGTTTTAATTTGTGTGTTAAGTGTGCAGGTATGCCTCTGAGTAATACTGCGATTCTGAAGGACGACAATTACGAGAAATGGAAGACCCATATGATGCTGCATCTTGAATCTACAAGTGATGAGATTATCTATGTCATCAAGAAAGGACCAATCAAAATTAGATAGCTCAAACAAGTCATAGGAGTGTCTAATGGTCGGAGAAATGTTGATGCTGAAGGTAGTGACACTTCGACTAGAGATAGTGGCTGTGTCGCTACTGGAAAAGTTGAGTATGAAGAGAAACCTCGTAAACTCTGGACATTGGAAGATGCCAAGAGACACAGGTTGGATGGTCAAGCTCGTAACATCATCATTTGATCGATACTTGAGCATATACAGTGCAAATAGTGGTGTGCAAAGACGGCGAAAGTTGTCTGGCAATTGATTGAAGAAATCTGTGTCGGAACTAAGAAAACCAAGCAAAACAAGTTCGAAGTTCTAAGATTAAAGTTCCAAATTTTCTAACATTGGAGAAAGTGACAGATATTCAAATTTTGAGAAGATGAAAACTATCCTTAGAAGTTTAAACCAACATTGGGAACACATCCAATATTTATACTTCAACCAAGATATTCCAGAAATGATAGGAATATATGTTAGTATTTTTGATCAATCACCATGTAACTCATCTTTAGTACAGAAAGGTGACTAGTACTCTTAGTTCACTTGAACATTGTAAAAGAGAAAATCACTTAGTATGTTAGTCTAGTTAAACTTGTAATAGGATTATTAGGTCTCTAAATATAATTTTTATATCTTGAGAAGGCCATGAAGAAGGATCCTAGCAATGGAGTTTAATCGAAGATTTGAAGACTGAAGATTGTGTAAGTTTGATGAAGACATAAAGGAGTAGTCTCCTCAGAAGACTATGTTCAGAAAGCCTTTGAATAGTGTATTTAGCACATTTCACCTCTCTGGAGATATCTCATTATCGAGTAAAGGAGCATGCTAGCTTTCATAAAGACACATGTATCCGTTGGGACTACAGGACAAGAAATAGTATGGTGTATTAATTACACCGACTGAAAATTCGTTCAAGCAAGCCCTCTCTGAAAAATGAGATAGTGACTTCTGAGTACTTATTTCGAGATATTAACGGATTGAATTCTGAGAAGCTCTAACAGATACTATTCGAATGACTCTCAAATTCATCTATAAATATCAACACACACGAACTATGCTCATACTTTCATATCAAGCAAGTATTCTCTCAAGCATTATACTACGATTCTCCAAGCATAAACTTGCGACCATACAGCTCGAAGAATTACTAGTAATTCTAAGTGTCCTGTACCTTAACAATAGCTTGATTATCTATGAAAGAGTTGAATACTCAGATACCCTTTCGGAATCTCCTGAACATATATCAACACTTGGGTCAGAAAGGAGAATCCTAGCATATACTGAACAACTATATTAAGTAATGTTATCTCCTCCAGCTCTCTGTTATCATAGCTGAAAAGTTATTTAAGAATAGTTTAGCAATCATGATATAACCATCACCATCAAGGCGTGGAGTACAGGAAGTACTTGATTTGGGAAATCAAGGAAAAGCTCCAAGGTTATCTTGAGTACAGTAAGTACTTGGCTGTAGAAGCTAGGGAACGACTCAGGGGGTACATTTGGTTGGGAACCATTTGTTTGTAGGGATCTAAGAATATGATACATTGTAAGGAGAACTCAATTATTTGTTCTAGTGAATTCCAGATCTCAGAAAGGCCGAAGTGGACTAGTTGGAGGATTACGCCACCTCCACATACTACTATAAATTGTTGTACACACACACACACACACGTTATTACTGGAAAACATATTTACGTTTATCTATCGCTTAAAGTCTTCCGCTCTCTGAATCTAAGTATCAGAAACCACCAAGGTTTATGAGAAAGACTTTTTATCGACGAAAGATTGAAAAGACAATTCACCCCCCCCCCAAGTCTTATCCTTTGTCGTTATCTTGACCAACAAGTGGTATCAGAGCGGGAGGTTTACCATCCTTCTGCACTGAACCTCGATCCTTCAGATAGGTAGAGTTTTTGTCGCTTTACAAGGACATTTTAATTCTATGTTAAGTGTGCAGGTATGTCTCTGAATGATGCTCCGGTTCTTAAACCTGAGAATTACGAGAAATGAAAGAACAACATGATGCTACATCTTGAAGCTATCAGTGATGAGTTGATTTATATCATTAATGAAGGGCCAATCAGAATCAGACAATTCAAGCACGTGATTGAAGTATCTGATAATCGCAGAAACACTGACGCTGAAGTTAGTGACACTTCCACTAGCAATAGTGGTTGTGCTGCTGGACAAGTGGAGTACAAAGACAAACCCCGTGAACTCTAGACATCGGAAGATCCCAAGAGACACAAGTTAGATGGTCTAGCTCGTAACATCATCATTCTATCGATACCTGAGCATATACAGTGCAAACTATGGTGTGCGAAGACGGCGAAAGTTGCCTGGCAATTGATTGAAGAAATCTGTGCCGGAACTGAGAAAACAAGGGAAAACAAATTCAAAGTTCTAAGATTAAAGTTCCAAAATTTCTAACATTGGAGAAAGTGACAGATATTCAAATATTGAGAAGGTGAAAACCATCGTCAGAAGTTTGAACCAACATTGGGAACACATCCAATATTTTTACTTCATCCAAGGTATTCCACAAATGTTAGGAATATATGTTAGTATATTTGATCAATCACCATGTAACTTATCTTTAGTACAGAAATGTGACTAGTACTCTTAGATCATTTGAACATTGTAAAAGCGGAAATAACTTAGTATGATAGTCTAGTTAAACTTGTAATAGGATTATTAGGTCTCTAAATGTAATTTTTATATTTTAAGAAGGCCATGAAGAAGGATCCTAGCAATGGAGTTTAATCGAAGATTTGAAAACTGAAGATTGTGTAAGTTTGATGAAGACATAAAGGAGTAGTCTCCTCATAAAACTATGTTCATAAAGCCTTTGAATAATGTATTTAGCACATTACACGTCTCTGGAGATATGTCATTATCGAGTCAAGGAGCATGCTAGGTTTCAGAAAGGCACATGTATCCGTTGGGACTACAGGACAAGAAATAGTATGGTGTATTAATTACACCGACTGAAAAGTCATTCAAGCAAGCCCTCTCTGAAAAATGAGATAGTGACTTCTGTGTACTTATTTCGAGATATCAACGGATTGAATTCTGAGAAGCTCTAACAGATACTATTCGAATGACTCTCAAATTCATCTATAAATATCAACACTTAGAAGCTGAGAAATACACACACGAACTATGCTCATACTTTCATATCAAGCAAGTATTCTCTCAAGCATTATACTACGATTCTCCAAGCATACACTTGCGACCATATAGCTCGAAGAATTACTAGTAATTCTAAGTCTGAACCTTAACAAGAGTTTGATTATCTATGAAAGAGTTGAACACTCAGATACCCTTTATGAATCTCCAAAACAGATATCAATACTTGGGTCAGAAAAGGAGAATCCTACCATATAATGAACAAGTATATTAAGTAGTGTTATCTCCTCCATCTCTCTGTTATAATAGCTGAAAAGTTATTTAAGAGTAGCCTAACAATCATCATATAACCAACACCATCAAGGCGTGGAGTACAGAAAGTACTTGTTTTGCAAAATCAAGGAAAAGCTCCAAGGTTATCTTGAGTACATGAAGTGCTTGGCTTTAGAAGCTATGGAACGACTCAGGGGGAACATTTGGTTGGGAACCATTTGTTTGTAGGCATCTTAGAATAGGATACATTGTAAAGTGAACTCAATTATCTATTCTAGTAAATTCCAGGTCTCAGAAAGGCCGAAGTGGACTAGTTGGAGGATTACTTCACCTCCACATACCACTATAAGTTGTTGTATTATTTACTTATTGCATTTACATTCCAGCATCACACACACACACACACACGTTATTACTACAAAGCACATTTACGTTTATCTATCGCTTAAAGTCTTTCGCTCTCTGAATCTAAGTATCATAAACCCCCAAGGTTTCTGAGCAAGACTGTTTATCGACGAAAGATTGAAAAGACTATTAACCCCCCCACCTCCCCTTTAGTCTTTTCCTTTGTCGTTATCTGGACCAAGTGGTATTAGAGCGGGTGGTTTACCTGCCTTCTGCATTGAACCTCGATCCTCCAGCTAGGTAAAGTTTTTGTCGCTTTATGAGGATGTTTTAATTGTGTGTTAAGTGTGCAGGTATGTCTCTGAGTGATGCTCTGGTTCTTAAACTTGAGAATTACGAGAAATGAAAGAACAATATGATGCTACATCTTGAAGCTATCAGTGATGAGATGATTTATATCATCAAGGAAGGGCCAATCAGAATCAGACAACCTAAGCACGTGATTGAAGTATTTGACGTTCGCAGAAACACCGACGCTGAAGTTAGTGACACTTCCACTAGCAATAGTGGTCGTGTTGCTGGACAAGTTGAGTACGAAGACAATCCTCGTGAACTCTGAACATCGAAGATGCCAAGAGACACAGGTTGGATGGTCAAGCTCGTAATATCATCATTCGATCGACACCTGAGCACATACAATGCAAATTGTGGTGTGCAAAGACGGCAAAAGTAGCCTGGCAATTGATAGAAGATATATGTGCTGATACTGAGAAAACCAAGGAAAAAAAAATCGAAGTATTGAAGTTAAAATTCCAAAACTTTAAATAGGGTCCCTCTGAAACTTTGAAAGAACTTGATTTTTGGTATACTACTCTCGTGAGTGATATGGTTGCACTTGGAGAAAGTAACGGTACTCAAATTCTGAGAAAGTAAAAACCATTATCATAAATTTGAACCAAAATTGAGAGCATACGCAATATTTCTATTTCAATAAAGGAATGCCCCAAATTACTCATGTTGAACTCTTTTCGCATTTAGCCACTATAAACTATTAGACAACCCAACATGGTTTGGCTGTAGCTGAAAAGTTGCAGAGTGTTGCTCTGGTTACCCAAGGTACTTCTGAAAAGAAGGATACCAAGATAGTGTCTGAAGAAAATGCTCTTGCAGTGAGACATATAAAGAAATATGTCACTCAAGAAATAGAAAGGAGAAAAGCAAAAGAGAAGCTGAAGAAGCATCTCAGCCCAAATTATCATTAGTACAAGAACATTCAAATGAACAACTCTCTGAACAACCCTGCTCAGAAAGCTGTTAGTACTGAAGTTGGGAATGATATATGCTTCTATTGTCATAAACCCGATCACTTCAAAATTGATTGCCCTGCTTTTAACAAGCTTAAGACGGGTGACAAAAAGGAGAAAAGAACATTCAAGAGAACTCAGAGGGCATTGCTCACTGAAGAGAGGAAGAATATCCAAATACTACTGGATGCTCTAGATGTTGAGTCAGATTCAGAAAGAGAAGACTCAGAAGACTCAACATTACAATCACCAGAATTGTGCGGGATAACTCATGATGCTATCGACTTTAGCCTAAAGAAGAACGACTTGTGCGGAGTTGCTGAGATAGTAGGTCCGGACATCTCCAACACTGAAGAATGTCTTATGGCTGATGATGTAACTAACACATCATAATTCTTATATTACGAAAGTGATGATGGTGGCATTGCAGATTTGGAGTTGGTCAAGAGTGAACTTGATCGATATGAGAAAGAACTTTGGTTTTCGGATCAAAGACCAAAATTCTGGAAGAAAGTAAAGAAACTATTGAAAAAGAGGTTTTTGACTTGACTAAGATATCTGAGATTAAGGACGCTGAAATAGCCTCTCTAAAGTCTCAAATATCAGAGAATGAAAATTCTCATGAACTAGCATTGAATGAATTAACTGAGAAGTTGAAGAAACTTCTTTCTGAAAATGAAGATCTCAGAAAGAAAGAAGTGTCCTTCAAATCATTTGTCAAAGCTAGTGACACTCCTATGGAGGTTCAATCATCATATATGAGAGATCCTTCTGAGAAAGGGGGACTTGTACTTGAAGCTCAATCAAGTATTATTACCCCTCCGAAAAAGAGTGATGAAAGGTTGACCTTTATAAAATGTCAACAGAAAGGTTCCGGAGAAGTCTATAACATTGGTCAAAAAGCTAAGACTCTTAACAAAGGGAAAGCTAACGAAACTAAACCTTAGAAGGAACAACAAGTCCCAAAGAAGATTGTGGAAAAGGTTTCTGAAAGAAACATGATCCGCTGATTGTGATCATCCACAATGTTGTATCACTAGAAAGGGAAGCATCGCCGAATTGGTTGTATTTCCAACTATTCCATTCTACGGTTACAGAAAGGACGCAGAAACTAGTGAGGCTGCTGAAAGTCATGGTCAGAAAGCTAGTGGTGCTCGAAAAGGCATTGGCTATACTGGCGTCGGAAAGGTCCTAATGCAACAATTTAAGGAAGGACAAGAGCGATGGTGAAAAGCTAGGGTTGCTTATAACAATTATTAGAAGTGGAATCAATCCCAAGCCACTGAAAATCTGAATGTTAGGGTTAGAAGGAACTTGGTCAGAAAGGCTAAGCTTGCTGAAAAGCAATCTCAGAAAACTGACATGTCTCTGAAGCCACCGCAAGAAACACCAAGGAACATGCCAAGAGGGAAGATCGATTTGAAATCTAATGATTCAAAGATTCCTCTTTATGTTCCATCTACACAGAAACCTACTCCTAAGAAATCTATTCAGAAATGTATTCCCACTGGAAGAATGTTTAGTCTAAGTGGTTATGTTTCTAAAGCAAGAACCTAACTAATATTTCCTGTTTCGTGCAGAACGTGTCATGGAATAAGGCTCAATGGATATTTGAAGTGGATGCGGGAAGCACATGACAGGAGACAAACCAAACTTGGTTGATTACAAGGTTTGTGATACTGGACCTAACATCAGGTTTGCTGGAGGAGAATTAAATCGTTCTATAGGATTTGGCAATGTCAAATTGGGGTCCCTTACGATCTCTGACGTATTACATGTTAAAGGTTTGAAATATAATCTTCTAAGCATGAGCCAGTTTGCAGATAGGGGATATTCGGTGAAAATAAAATCAACATTCTGCAAATTAATTGACAATGAGTCAAAGCAGACAGTCTTGGTTGCTAGGCGGAAAGGAAGTCTATATGTCGCTGATTAGACATCTTCCACAACTAAAGAATGTCTCATGGTGAGTCTATCATGTCACACTGACGAACACTGTTTATGGCATAAGAGAATGAGTCACTTGAATTTCAAAACTCTAAATAAGCTTGCCAAGAAAGAGTTAGTGGTTGGATTACCTAAGATAACATTCAGAAAGGACGGTCTCTGTTCTGCTTGTCAATTAGGGAAACAATCAAAAACTTCTTTCAAGTCCAAAACCAGACATTCTTGTGTTAGACCACTGCAATTTTTACATATGGATCTTTTTTGAATCATCTGTAGCAAGTTATGCAGGCAAGAAGTACGTTCTAGTTGTTGTAGATGACTTCTCTAGGTTTACATGGGTTGTCTTTCTGAAACAAAAGTCTGATGCTATGGTGGAGATACCAAACATGCTGAATAAGCTTGAAGTCCTGAAAAATGACAAAATATCTACAATCAGAACAGACCATGGTACTAAATTTGTCAATCAGTATTTAAAAGAGTTCTATACCTGCGAAGGTATACAACATTAACTATCTTCAGTAAGGACAACACAAAAAAATGGTGTTGCTGAAAGGGAGAATAGGACCCTTAAAGAAGATGGAAGGACAATGCTAGCTGACACTGAAATAAGTGAAATTTATTGGGTTGAAGCTGTAAATACAGCATGCTACACCCAAAACAGATGATTGATAAACAAGCACCATGAAAAAGCTCCTTATGAGCTTTTGGTTGGTAGACCCCCTAATATAAAACATTTAAGGGTGTTTGGTTGTAGATGTTTTGTTCTTAACAATGAAAAAGAATACTTGAGAACATCTCAAGAAAAAGCTGATGAAGGTGTATTTCTTGGTAATTCTATGAATAACAAAGCCTACAGAGTTTACTATAAAAGAACAAAAAAGATTTAAGAATCAGTTCATGTAGTATTCTATGAAGGAAACAAGAAAATACCCCTTGATGAGGAACACTCAGAAAGATTCAAGAAACTCCTGATTAATGATTCTGAAGAAGAACCCTCATAAAGGAATAACTATGTCATTAATAATGGGGTCTGACAAAGAAAAGCATGATGTGCCTAGTAACAACCAGATAACTCTTAGACATGATGAAGATTTTCCTATGCGGATTCTAGAAATGGAAAATGAGATTACTCATCGTAGAGACCTTTATGTGAATTACCTTTCTGAAAAACTTATTCCAGAAACCTCTAACAATGAACAAGTGTCCGATATTTACCAAACTTCTAGTGTCCAAAATATCAATGATACTGCAGAATATCAAGTCATAATCATAGTGATTCACATTCACATCACGTAGATGATGAGTCTACTAGTTCAAAACCCATTATGAAATGGATTAGAGATCATCCTGCCAAGGATGTGATTGGTCCAATTGATCAAGGTGTTAGAACTAGGAGAGCAATAGTTGGAAATGTTGATTCTCTCTTTGGATGTTTTATCTCAAACATTGAACCTAAAACTATTGAAGATGCATTAAATGATCATGACTGGATCTCTGCAATCCAAGAAGAGTTGGATCAATTTGAGAGAAACAAGGCCAGGAAACTAGTACCATTTGTGAATGGAATACCTGTGATTGGAACTAAATGGGTTTTCAGAAACAAAATGAATGAGTCTGGTGAAATAACCAGAAACAAAGCAAGGTTGGTTGCCAAGGGATTTACCCAAACTGAAGGTCTAGACTTTGATGAGTCATATGTACTAGTTGCAAGATTTGATACAATCAGACTATTTCTAGCCTTTGCAGCTCATAATGACTTTAAAGTTTATCAGATGGATGTTAAAAGTGAATCTCTGAATGGTGAACTTGAATAGGAAGTCTATGTTGATCAACCACCAGGCTTTGAAGTTTATTCAGAAAGTAAGATGGTCTATAAGTTACAGAAAGCTTTCTATGGACTGAAACAGGCTCCAAGAGCATGGTATGACACGTTGGCCAAATACCTTCTGGATAGTAAATTTAAGAAAGGTGAAGTTGATAAAACTTTGTTTACCTTAAACCATGATGGGAAACTACTTTTAGTTCAAGTATATG
>JAYMSP010003202.1:0-20695 GCA_036897095.1 Plantago elongata
GTGTTTATATATATATATATATATATATATATATATATATATATATTCTACACAAAATATAATAGTAAATTGCACTAAAAATGTATTAGAAATGTGACATAAAATGCATTTGTAAATGCTGAAAATATGTTCTTCTCAATATTAATAAAAATAGTGACTTTTATAAGAATTTTCATCATTAGTTTTCGTGCAAATAATAAAATATTTCTATTCTTTTTATTTTTTAAATTAAAAAACTAATCGTAAATATGAATTGAATTGCATAAGAAATGTGATGTAAAAATGCACTGTAAATGTTGAAAGTATACATGAATTATAAAGTACACAAAATTTACGTAATATTTAAAAATGTCATGAACCAAATAGCTATGTGAAAATGCCTTGTGAGTTGCAAGGTTGCTTCCTGTATCTGGGATTGTTCCCTGAAGATGACAACATCCCTGCCAAGAAACTTATCCTGCTAGGGATTGCGGAAGGGCAATCCAGGATGTTCCAGGAAAGAGTTTAGAGGGTATTGCCCGAGACAAATTGAATGATCTTATCTATCGGAGCTTGGTGATGGTTGACAAAGTCGAGATCGATGGTGAGGCAAAAATATGCCGTGTTCATGACACCATACGTAAATTTTGTAAAAATGAAGCTGCATTTGACAAGCAAAATATGTACCAAGAAATCGTGTATAGTGGGGGGTGTTTGAACCCTCTCTTGGTAGTGTGGAAAAATCATGCCGCCTCTGCATCCATTCTTTTGTCAACAAATTTTCAACAGTATGTAACTTATGTTCTGCAATGCTTATTTCTAACAGTTGTATTACTCATGTTACTCTTGAGAAATCGTATAATATTCTTGCAAAGATCATAATTCGAGAATGCAACTCCTAATTTTATAAAATTCTTAGCTGGAAAAGGAACTTACTTCCTTTGCCTAGCTGCCATAAATTCTTCGGATAGGAGAATATGTTACATCAAATCACAAAAGAAAAAGAGCTGGTCTCAACTAATTTGACTCATTCATGAGGTAGATCCGTAGATGACCTGAAGTCCTAAATAATAAAGCCAATTATGGTCTTGTGTTCTAACATACTGTTTGTCCTTGAATCTTGATGCAGCTGAGCCATCAATGGATATGGCCTTACAATCTTTTACAAATATGAGTGAATCTACAGGAATCTATCATTGTTAGAAAAATTTGTGGATTTTATAAAAAATTCATTACGTGTGTTTTTATGTGTGTGTGTGTGTGTGTATTCTACACAAAATATAATAGTAAATTGCACTAAAAATGTATTAGAAATGTGACATAAAATGCATTGTAAATGCTGAAAACATGTTCCTCTCAATATTAATAAAAATAGTGACTTTTATAAGAATTTTCATCATTAGTTTTTGTGCAAATAATAAAAGATTTCTATTCTTTTTATTTTCTAAATAAAAAAAACTAATCTTAAATATGAATTGAATTGCATAAGAAATGTGATGTAAAAATGCATTGTAAATGTTGAAAGTATACATGAATTATGAAGTACACAAAATTTACGAAATATTTAAAAATGTTATGAACCAGAAATTTAAATCTAGCCTAAGGTTTAAAAAATCATGGATCCACCCATGGGCATCGTCCTTGTTGTTGATATTAAGATTGGGAGATTAATCATCCCAATCCACCTCTTCTCGGATTACTTTCAAACAGAATACCAAAACGACAGCGGTGATGTACGGCCAAATATGAAGAACAAGTTTATCATTAGTTACAAACCGTATGAGCCAAGCAAATAAACATGACCCACAACACCCCATATTAGGGAACCATTGTGGAAATTTGGTCTCCAGGCACATCCAGGGTCTTCCTTTAGGTAATTTGGATGGTACACAAAGATTATCCACCATGATGTGCGAAAGTGTACTAATGAACTTACCAAAGTTCCAATGAGCATCAATAACATGAATATTTTACCAAGTTTACCTGAACCAATAAAAACATAAATACCACGTTTACCTGAACCAATAATATGGCTTAAACACCATTGCATGAGACAGTCTAGCGTTGCTTTAAGTCTTGAAGATAACATTTGCTATCGACCTCCTTATATATTCAATAATCATCTCTCTCTCTCAATAATCATCTCTCTCTCTCAGAGTAACTCTTACCCAACCGGTCTCTGAGCAAGGGACGAACTAATGTAATTAAATATAAGTATAATATTTTAAACGATGACACTAATGATGCTTTATGAATAAACATTTAATATCCTTTTTCATATGTATAATAATATCGACATTATTAATTGAAAAATATAATGTTTTTTACAACAACAATAACTTTTGTCAATCACTTAGATTATTCTCCAATATTGGTCTATCCGTTTGAATGTAGTTTCTATTTAAAACTCCCTCACCACTCTCAATCAATCTCTCTTTACAAGTTAAAACTCAAGAAATTGACAAATAAATGATGTGTTAACTGTTGATGATGATCAATAATCGTTCTCTTCAACTATATAAACAATTGCTCCTTCAATCCGGAAAAGCTGTGAACTATGAGCAACAACCAAACTAACTTTCCCTCTTAACCACCAAACTCATTTGATTTAAATTCTAACCGTTCAAAGATAACAATTTCAGTTAATCTACAGATATTTTTATAAACGTCAAGAGTTTTCCTAATATATATAAACTATATCCCTCTAAATAGAAGTGTATATTCCATTCACTTTGAAATTATTATGGTCGAAATCAATTATGATAGTACCGTTAAAAAGTTGAAAGTTGAACAAAAATTGTAAGGAAAGAAAACGGGGAAAATTTTTGTCGACTGTTTCTATGATTGCAACATAAAACAGGTGCTCTCAAGGATCTCAATTATATATGGATTTGGTGAAGGTTTAATCATCAAGGATTGCTCTAACTTAAGGAGCATAATTGAGGAATAATGGGATCGAGAATTATGGAGAATATAGCTCAGTCTAAGACTGTAACTATCAACAGATGAGATCAATCTAAAGAATTAACGATGCAGATCGTTTTAGCCATTATTATAACTGTCAACAACTAACTAGCTCTGTTTTTCAGTCTTAGGCGCGCAAGTTTGCAACATTAAATTGCAACTGCCATCTCCGATTTCGTATAAAATTGACAACACCACCAACTTTTGCTCATTCAATTGCATTTTAATTTTGAGAGATTTCTCTTGAAGAGGAGTTAGTGTTATAGACAGTTAGAGTTGACGACCATCTTGATTTGAGTTGTGATTCGTTGTATGATTCTTATAATATATTGAAGAGTGATTATTTAAAGCTTCCATTCTTCCCCGTGCGGTAGGATCGATTCAATCAATCTGAAGATCGTTTCATCGCTCATTTTCAATTCTTTCTTTGTTTGATCAGTTTGTTTGTTCGTTATTCCTCGATTTACGTGTTCCTTCAACATTTGTGTTGCAAAATGAATGCGGTAAAGTTTAAGTGTTTAATTTGGATAAAGTATTATAGATGTGAAGATTTTTCCTCATATATAGAAACTCATCTCTCTCTAAATACAAGTGTATAAGATTTCAAAGTTCAAAGTCCAAACCAAACGGGGGCAAAATTGGAAGGAGCAAACGAAAATTTCGTCGACTGAAAGGACACACCATACTATCTCTGTGACTGCAACACAAAACAGGTGAACTCACTGCAATTCTTCAATTCTCCATTTCTTTTCATTTACTCTCCTTTGCATTTCATCTCTTGTCTTTACCAAACACAAACCAAAGCAAAACATTTTGTGCGTGTCCGAAAATCGACAGAAAAACCCAAAATTCTCCAAGCATGGAGAAAGCAGAGCTCAAGCAAGCTTTCGAGTCGGCCAAGTCCATTGACGAAATGCTCGAAGCTTTCAGCAAAATGGAGCAGAATGGCTTCCAAGAAACGGAACTGGGCTTGGAGTGTTGTGAATTGGCTTTCAAATTCCATGAACAAGGTATGGACCCGGAAAAGATCAGGTCTTTTGGTACGAGGGCTTTGAAAACCCTTATGCGAAAAATCAAGAATTCTAGCTCCACCGCTGTTTCTAATCGATTGTCTTTCGTTATTGCTCGCATTTTGAATTTACTTGGTCGTGCTGCTTATCAATTGCAAAAATTTCAAGAGAGTTTGTGTTATTTGAACTGGGCTGTTAAGAATTTGACTAAGTTAGAGGAGTGTGAAGATGATTCTTGCCCTGGTGAGCTTGTTTTTGAGATTTTGCATGATGTTCACTCGGAGATTTTTCGGGTTAAGACTGCGATGGGGAGGAGGGAAGAGGCTGTTGAGCATTTAAGGAAGGTTGTGGAGATTAAGGAGATGACGCTGGAGGAAGGGTGTGTTGAAATCGGGAAGGCGAATCATGAAGTTGCCGAAGCGTATGTGGGGATTAAGAACTATGAAGAAGCGATCGTGTTTTTTTTGAGAGCTGAGGAGATATATATGAAACACTTTGGGTTTGATTCGGAGAAGGTGGCGCAAGTCAGAAAGGTTCTTGGATATCTGTATGCTGAATTGAAAGAATATGACAGTGCGTTGGAACTGACTCGGTTGAGTCTGAATGGATTGAAGAGTAAGGGTTGTAGTTCTGATACAATCCAGGCGGAGATTAGGAATGCTGATATACTGATAGAGTGTGGTAGGTTTGAGGAAGCTCTTGGAGCTTTGGAGGCTGTGGTTTCGAGTGCTGAGAAGGTGGGAGATGAAAATTGTAGAGCTTTAGCATTTGTTTCAATGTCTAGGGCTTATTGTAAGCAGAGGAAGTTTTCCGAGGCGAAGAAGTACATGAGAATAGCACAAAGAATTCTTGAGAAGAAAAAAGTAAGTTCTAACACCGTTGCTTTGTTGTTGGATGAAATGGCAGGGCTGTATGAGGATATGAAAGATTATGAATCTGCGGTCTCGTTGTCCAGGAAAGTGTTGACAATTGCCAATGCTTCCCGGGAAAATACCATAGATTGTTCAACAAGAATTTTTAAATTGCTTTCGTTAACTGGTAATGAGAAGAAGGGAGTCCCGGGCTTGGAAGGTGTTGTAGAAAAGTTGAAAGAGATTTTAGGTCCCAACCACTGTGAAGTTGGTAATGGTTACATATGTGTAGCAGCTTCTTATTTGCATTTAGGAAGACCAGAGACAGCTGCAAAGTTTCTAACACTTGCGAAAAGGTGTAATGGATGTCTCGCTCAGCCCTCATCAGTTCGATTCAGTGAAAATGAGCCACGCACTTTCTCTCACGTATACAACTATGGGAAGGTAAACTTCTTACTTGTTAAATGAACAACTTTCCTTGCTCAATGTTTAACATAATATGTTACTAATAACTACATTCATCATTTCTTAGTTAGGTGTCTGTTAGTTTAGTACAATTGCGAAAAATAGTGGTTGCGTTTACAACATCAAGTATATAATCTAGAGTCTTTAAACTTGAATTGACAGATTGCAGTTTTCACAGTGTATACAATGGAATGAGAATATTTTTGTTACTTATCGTTGATGTAATTTCACCAGCTATTCTCTGGCAATGGAGTGTCAAGAAAAGGTAGTAGAAGTTGTTAAAAAACTTGGTCCAAGCCATCAACATTTTCTGGATAACGCTGTTGGGCTGCTGAATCAAATTAAGGAAAAAGCTGCTATTGCTGAAAAGGTCTTGCCTAAAGATGATGAAGATATTGCACCATGAGTTACAGCAGGTTGTTTCAGAAGAAATGGGTAATATAGTGACTGCAATGACAAAGATTTAAAAACGATCAGAACCTTTTCTCCAAAAATAAAATAAAATTAAGCAATCAGACTTAACAGCTGATTTGTTATGTAACCATATCTGGTCTTACTAATCTTTGAGGTAGCAGAGTAATTTGAGGTAGCAGAGTAAGGTGACTCATGGCATTGGTCCTATTGTATGATCGGGTTTGTGTGTTCCATCTGGATTCTATCATGGTTCGTTATCCTTGTGATTATACTATTTCTTTCACTTGTTTTCTTCACTGCTGTCTTTCTAATCTGTTCATTAATCAGAGGCAAATCACTGAATTATGAGGTCGATTCTTGTGGACTACTCGATGTTTTGGTGGAACTTGACTTGTATGAATAATTGAACTAAATCGCATGGAACTTTTTAGTATGGCATGTTTGTTCAATTTGTGTCGCAAATTGCTTACCTTATTACAGTAAGGTATCTAAAGTGAACGTTGTGTAGCATTCAGCATTGGATAACCGGCATCACATGAGCACACAACACCATAATGAGTTGCAAAAGGCCAAATGGAGACAGCAAATAATAGCATTCTACATTGCATTAGTTTTAAGATAGTTCACCAGAGTACGTAAGGATAAGTAGCTGTTATAGTTACTGAATTACCGTTCCATCTTCAAAATAACCACATGCGAATTGCTTTTGGGATCGGTCCCCCTAGCCCTCACCTTCATCTCTTTTAGCACTCCAATGGCTTCCTTCAGTTTATCTTCTTCACTCTTCCCCAGTCCTGCCAGCCCTTCAACTACCTTCTCTTGGTATTCTATTGCTTGATTAAACCTAGCAAATTAGCATACATTGCATTAGTCCATTATGTGTGTGTATGTGCGATGTGAATCCTGCATAAACATTGAAGATGGCAAAAAGGACGTATAAACCAGCTTATAGTTCAAACTTCAAACTTCAAACTAGAGCATTTGAAATATACACAAGTTGTGAAACACTGTGACCTCTTTTATCCCTTTTTGTACTCAACTACCTCTTACTAGAGATAGTCAGTGACCAAAGATGTTAGACATTGACAAGACAACAAGGTCATCATGCAGGTATCAATAACACTAGTAAGGAAGAAGTAGCAAATTGCAAGTTATAAATAGATTACTTTCCCATATCAGCATAAATGCAAGCTGCAGACTGAATTGTTAACAGTGAGTCCAAGTGATTAAGGCCAAGCGAGACATCGAATATTTCTTTAGCAATTAGGAAATGCTCCACAGATGACTCTAGACTACCAATTTGCTGGTAACCAAATGCTAACTTTAAGCAACTGTAACCCACTGAACAGTGCTCCCCCCCAAACTTATCTTTCAATTTTTCCACCACATCTTTCATATATGGTATCCCCTGTCTCACCTTGCCTGATTGATCAATCAATTTGAAGAGTCTGTCAGATGCCTCTAGTAGAATCTGCTGAGAAAGCTCAGGAAGTGCCAGCACTTTCCTTGTCACGCTTATAGCAGTTTCATAATCATTCATCTTCTTACATATCTCAGACACATCTGCAAATCCACCAGCAACCATGATAGGATTCACGTCTTTCCTCTCAAGAATTTTACAGCCTAATTCCATATACTTCTTTGCATTAGCAAACTTCTTCAGAATAGAAAATGCCTTAGCCATGGTGATATAAACCATAGCTAGTCCACCTTCATCTAGATCATTACGAGAAATCACTGACTTCAACAAATCAATAGCTTCCTCATTCCTACCCAACCCAAGCATCATACATCCACTCTCCATCTCAACTTTGGACACCTCACAATTTCCATCCACACTCGTCAAGACTCTCAATGCCAACTGATTTTGCTCAAGCGCCTTCTCATCATCCCCTATCGAGTGATAAATCACTCCAGCAAACCTCCTAATCCCCGCAACCTCCACCGACTCATTCCCGAAATGCTTCAAATATATCTCCAAGGCTTTCAAACAGAACGGAAGAGCATCCCGGAAATGCATAATCCCAATATAGCTCTCAAAAATATCCTTATACGCCTCACCAAGCTCCAAACTTCCTTCCTCCATATACTTCTTCTTTATCTCCAAAATCCTTTCCTTGTGAGGAGCAGCATCTTCTCTATTCCCCATAGCTAACTTAACCATAAACTCGCGGTGCGTTTCGTGTAAAGTATTTAAAATACAATTAGAAGAACACGTCTCATCCTCATCAACCAACTTCTCTAAATTCCTAACAGACCAGTTGAAGTAGCTTAAACTCTCGCGATACCTCTTCAACTCATAAGAAGCAAAACCAAGCAAGTATAAAATACAACCGATGAGAAAAGGAGCCCCGTGATTAGCAGGTGTTGAGTGTGTATTGCCAGAACAGGGCAAGTTAGCATTATCATTGTAAATGAAGACGTTCAAAGATCGCTTACCGTAACTGAGTATCTGTTCCGGATCTCCATTTTCCATGAGGATTTGGTGAGCCAATTTCCAGAGCTGGACACCAAGCTCATTCTCTTCGAAGCAGCTTTCCATTTGCTTGAGTGCTTTGAGCATTTCCTGAGAGGACTTGGCGGAATCGAAGGATTTCTTAACCACACATCTGCTGCATTTTTTAGCTGTAGTAGTACTCATGATGTTCGAGTTGTAGGGTTTGAATGTTTTGTGTTTGTTGTTTGTAGGAAGTATGAAGATAGAGATAGAGAGGTGAGAAATTGTTGCAGTTGTAGAGAGTGTGGTGTGATGGTAAAACTGAGAAGTGAAAAGTGGGTGAAGTGTATAGCTGATTTAGGGTTTTGAGTCTGCAATTTTGTTACATGAAAAGGGAAACAAAATCAGAAATGGACTGATTTGCAGAAGAAGAGGGAAATTTCTGTGCTTTGAGCTCTGATGCTAAAGTCTACATAGACATTCAGGTTTGCAGTGTAACAGTGTACTATTCAAAGCTCATGCGTACACGTGTCGTTAATCTGTTCTTTGCATTGAGTCATTTCCCAATATGCCCTTTCAAGTTTATTCATCTCATCTTTTATTCGCAAAGCTATTTATTTTAAAACTTTTTAAGAATATTCAATTTTAATTTCGTAGTTTAAAAATGGAATGTGTAAGAAAACAGTTATACGAAGCAAGAAGGTAAATTATATTATAATATTGATTATGAGAGGTGTCTTCTCTAATTCAAAATAATGTACAGATAAATTTATCCGATTAAAACCTAATCATTCATTTCACAATTTCAAACCACATTTTATATGTTTTACAGTATTATGCTATAATGTGAGTAGAAGAAAATCTTCATCTGCCATATGGACATTCACTTGTTCATGGTTGGATTAATAACATAATGCGTTTTTTTAGTTTCTTTAGTATAGTTCGGTTCAGAATTGATTTTTTTTTCTGGCAGAATTATAATTTTCGAGATCGAAAATAAAAGAGTAGTTTTCGGATGAAAAGTCACGTTTACTAGCTAAAGTCGGTTGTGATTTTTTTGAATGTAAAGTCATGTTTGGTTTAAATATGTAGTTTTACTACAACTTCAAATATTAAAGTAAATATGCAATAGCTTAACTCGCAACTTCAAATAAACGTGATAAAATGTAAACAACACCTCAGGATTATTCCATTAGATGCTCTTGATCTTCACGGCCGTGTCTGCAAGTCCATTACATTTGCAGCAATAGGCACTGATTTGCAAACCTCTATGAATATTGACTAGAGTGAGAACAATTAGTACCAGAGACAATGCCGTATCATTTCAGTGGAAAGAAATACTACTTCTAATTTTACTCATAGTAGCAGCGACATAGGTCTGGTGTGTGTTATATTATATCACAGAGAAGGTATTGTGCATTGGCTAGTGTACAAGTTCTTAATACCTGATACATTAATATATCCACCATTTCATCCTGGTGGTATAAGAAGATGAAGTGGAAAGCTTCACCCTTGGGCCAGTCACCATGGCTTCGTTCAACGGCAAAGTAAGAAAAAGCTAAAGTTCAATTGAAACCTGGGAAAGCAGGGCGTGAAGAGAAGTCCAATACATGGTTACCAAGAGAATACTTACCTTGAGTTCCAACAGGCATAAAAAGCAGTATCTGACACTCGAAGTGCATTAGTGTGAGTCGAACTGCACGTCAAGATTGAACCTCCCAACTCCCAAGTATCAACGACAGATAAACATCAATTTTACTTCGGAATCAGTTAATAGAGCTTCACAAGAATGAAATTGCCTTTAAGACATCAAAATCATCAGCATGAGTGAAATTGACTACTGGAATTGATCTTCAAATACTTATACTCCTATGAGGCTATGAACCATTCAAGCTACTACCAGTGCATATGTAATCTTACAATCAGTAAATAATTCATTCATGTAAACAAATTATCTTAATTTTGATGTCTATCAATCTAGCATAGTATAGCCTATTAGCCTAATGCATACAACCTGCTTACCCGAAATTCACACAACAGAGAATCCCAGAAATTTACAAATTCAAATACTTCATTTCTGAAAGATCCATACAACAAAAAATCTTTTTTTTTTACCAGAAATCAAAATCCAGATAATTCACCTCAACCCTGCCTAACTAAATAGTAAATTCTGTCAGGGTCTCTGAAGAATACTTCACAGTTTTCTGTTCATCAGAATAAATCAATATTGCCGGATTGTACAGCAATCGAACACGTGTCCCATCTGACGTCCAGGTTTTAAAGCTGGGAAAGGCGCCTCACTCGTTTATTCTGTTTACGCTTGATCGACAGTTATTTGACAATTTCGTTCAATGATCGTGAGTTTAGGGTTCTTCGTTGTATTTTGGGAATTCTCAATTGATTGCATGAATTGATTCGATTGTTTAACAAGGTCGATTACCTTTTAAATCAACAGACACCAGAGAATTCATTAATGGCGAATTTAACAAAGATGATTACTTTCTTACTTAAAAAAAGACGAGATTCGACTGATGATCTGTGAACTGTGGGTTTAAAATGCCCTTTACCGGTCTTTCTCTAAACTCAGATAGCCGTTAAAGAACCCTAACAAATTAACGCGTGAAATTGCTGAAACACTATTAAACATAAAATTACCTTAATTTAAACAAGGCAACAGAATCTAAAGAAATCTCTGTTGCCATATTTGCAAGAAACCAAATAGTAATCGAAACTTTACAAGGCAATTTCAGTTTCAATCAATCCGACTTCTTATAAGTACCGAAACAATCTCACACATAACATAATGCCTATTTTCTCTCAAATTCTGATACTCCTATTTTCTCCCAATCAATTACCGAAATAATCTCACACCCAATTCCATCCATACTTCTCTGTTTCTCCCTTTGTTTTTCCGTTCATCAGACATTGAAGCAAGATGACTTTTCGTATCAAGGATTTTCAAGATATTCAACTTTCTGAGACTTCTACCAACTTGGATTGGCTCGCTGCGGTCTGTGGACGTGTTTTTGAGTTGGAGGGTTTTTCTTCCAACAACAACAATGTTAACGATTCTACTCCGGTGTCAACAAAAAAGAAAAGAAAGCTTCCTTCTGCCAACAATGTCACTGATTCGACAACTGCGTTGCCTATCAAGAAAACAAGAATTTTCGAAAAGAATTTTGAAGAAAAGAAGGTAGAAATCAAGAAGCATTATAACGCGAGGGCATGTGATCAGGAAGAAAACAAGAAACCGAGGCTGAAGATAGTGATCAAGTTGAACAAGAATATCTCGATCTCTCCAGGTTTCCGTGTTTCTGAGTTGGAGGGGCTCTCTTCTACCGACAACAATGTCAATGATTCTACTCTGGCGCCGATGAAGAAAAGAAAGCATACTTCTGTCAACAATGTGAGTGATTTGACAAATGCACCTATCAAGAAACAAAAGATTATCGAAAATAAATTTGAAGAAAAGAAGGTAGACATCAAGAAGCAGTATAATCCGGGGACATGTGATCAGGAAGAAAACAAGAAACCGAGGCAGAAGTCAGTGATCAAGAAAGCGAGGTTGCAGATAGAGTTGAACAACGAGATCTCGATTTCCCCAGCTGTGCGTGAATCGTTCTTGAGAAGGATTACAGAATTATCTAATGGTGCTATAACGTCATGGAGACAGATGAAGAAGGTTATAACGAGGAATTTAACCACCACAGATTTGAAAGTTTCTCATAATCGTCTGACGATTCCTTTCAATCAGATGACACGTGATGAGAATAAGAAGATACGTGATGACTTCTTGAACGATGATGAGAAGGCTTTTATTCTGGGTCGCAACGAAAGGAACGGATGTAATAACCTTGAGGTGAATCTTCTACAGCCATCATTGGAACAAATCAAGCTATCTTTGTCTATGTATATGATGACCAACTGCAAGCTTTACGTGCTCATAGGGAAGTGGAACGATGTCGTCAAGAACAACGGACTCAAGGCCGGGATGGATGTGGAGCTGTGGGCATTCCGGGTTCAAGAAGAGCTGCAGTTTGCTCTTCTCACTTAAATCGACTATTGCATACATTGCATTAGTAAAAACCTTGGCGCGCTGGCGATATTTGCCACACATGATTGTAGTATGATCTAGCTAGCTGCACTTTTAATTTTTATTTCTTGTTATATTTTGTTTTAGTGAGAGTCGATGATAGTTGGTGATTGTTGTATTGTATTGATACAACAGTAATTATCTTCACTAATCTTTTGAGCTGCTATGAATGGTCAGTCTCTGTTTCACTAGTCTTGCTTGTTTGTTTCTCGTTGCTTGTTTAGAATTTTTCTTTCATCCTCCTTAATGATCCAAAGATTTTTTTAAGAATGGACGGTAGAACCTTAGACGACACCAAACAAAGATTTATACCCAAATTGAGTTGCAAAAGCCCAAATTGAGCCGACGAATAATAGCATACATTGCACTAGTTTTATACCCAAAAGATAGATCACCAGCAGTAGATCAGGAGCTTGGTTTTCAAAGAAAAAAGTTAAATGAGTCCACCAGACCTGTTTATGTGTCATGTATGGATGGCATATTATGCTCCTACAGTTAGTGAATGACCGTTCCATCTTCCGAACAACCACATTATGAATTACTTTTGGGGATCGGTCCCCCTAGCCCTCACCTTCATTTCTTTCAGCAGTCTAATAGCTTCCTTCAGTTTATCTTCTTCACTCTTTCCTAGTCCTGCCAGCCCTTCAACTACCTTCTGTTGATATTTTATAGCTTGACGATATCTGGTAATTTAGATGATAATAAGTGTATAGATATGAATAATATCAAACCACATGCATAAAGAATTTGAAATAGAGGAAATGATTCCTCAACCAGCTTTGAGTTTAAACTTAAACATTTGAAATGATTCTAACCATTAATCGCTATTGATTCGCGAAGGTACACATTGACCATAAAACAAGATCATCTTGCAAACACTAAAACCACTGATAAGTTACTGTAGTAAGCCGTAAGCAAGAATATCAATAGTAAGCAGTAAGCGAGAATTATCAACATAAAATTATTACCGTTGCATAGTGGCATAAGTGCAAGCTACAGACTGACTTGTTTTCAGTGAGTCCAAGTGATTAGGTCCAAGCGAGACATCCAAAATTTCTTTAGCAATAATGAAATGCTCCAGACATGACTCAAGACTACCAATTTTCTCGTAAGCAATTGCAAACTTTATGTAACTGTAACCCACTTGACAATGCTTTGGCCCAAACTTCTCTTTCAATTTTTCCGTCGCATCTTCCATATATGGAATCCCCTGTCCCACTCTGCCTGATTGATAATACAACTCAAATAGTCTGTGAGACGCTTGTAGGAGAAACATCTCAGGAAGCTCAGGAAGTGCCAACACTTTTTTCGTCACAGTTATAGCTGTATCATAATCATCCATAATCATACATATGCCCGACAAATCCACAAATCCACAAGCAACGAAGATTGGATTCATCCCTTCCTCCTCAAGAATTTTGCTGCCTAGATTCATATAATTGTGCACATCAGCAAAGTTCTTAAGATTACAAAACGCCTTAGCCAGGGTAATATACGCCATAGCTAGTCTAGCTCCCTGTACATCTTCACAAGAAATCACAGACTTCAATACATCAATAGCTTCCTCATTCCTATCCAAGTCAATCAGCACATAGCCCCTCTCAATCTCACCATCAAACAAGTTTTCAGAATTGAAATGCACGGGACACAACGCTAAGACTCTCATTGCCAACTGATTTTGTTCAAGCGCCTTCTCATATTTGCCAACAGAATTATAAATCACCCCAAGATCCATCCTAATGAGTGCAACCACCGTTGAACGATAGCAATAATGATCAGAAAATATCTCCAATGCCTTCAAACAGAATGGAAGAGCATCCCTGAAATTCATAATCCTCATATAGGCCTCATAAACATCCTTATACGCAAGACCAAGCCCCAAACTCCCCTCCTCCTTATACTTAGCCTTAATCTCCAAAATCGCCCTCTTATGAGGAACGGCCTCTTTGCTTCTCCCCATAGATACCTTAAGCTTATACAACACAACGTGCGCCTCATGTAAATAATGTAAAACACATTTAGTAGGACAAGCCTCATCCTCATCCTCATCAACCAACTTCTCTAAACTCCTAACAGACCAGTTCAAGTAGCCTAAGCTCTCACGATACCGCTTCAACGCATAACAAGCAGAACCAAGCAGTAGTAAATTACAAGCAATGAACATAGGAGGCCCGTGACTACCATGTGCGTGTGTAGTGCCGAAACAGGGCAAGTTGTTTTTCTCATTGTTAAGGAAAATAAGCAAAGCTCGCTTACCATAGGAGATAATCTTTACCTGATCTCCATTTTCAGTGTAGATTTTCTGAGCCAGTTTCCAGCACTCGAGACCAAGCTCATTCTCTTTGAAGCAGGTTTCCATTTGCTTGAATGCTTTGAGCATTTCCTGAAAGGACTCGGCGGATTCGAAAGCTTTCTTAACCATAGCCTTGCATTTTTTTGATTTCTTAACCATCATCATGTTCATGTTCTAGGGTTTCAACTGAGAAGAGAAAAGAGGGTGAATTGGATGTTGATTTTGGGAATTTGAGTCTGTAAATGTGCAAAAATTGGTTTCAGTTGCAGCAAAGCAAAATTGGTTGTTTTGAGCTAAATTGCTGCTTTTACTGAAACGTTTGTACAGTGTACTATTCAAACACTCACCTTACACGTGTCATTGATCCTGAGACTAACTGCAGCAAAGCAAAATTTATCTAACACTTTATCACAACTCACACGGACACTAAGGGGGTGTTTGGCAACAAATTTAAATATCCCCATTTGGATCGATGAACAGTGATTTGGCCTCAAAATACACTTAAAATATCTCACTTAAATGTCTATCCAAACACAATTTTCATCAAAATCCATCCAAATGCCCATTCAAATATCCATCCAAACAGCCAGTAAATTTTTTATAATTGTTCATTCATTTTAGAATTGATACAGAGGTATTATAGATGAATTTATGATTAAAAAAAATAATGTGCACCTTATATAAGTGGAGCTCTCAACTCCTCTAAATACAACTTATCAAAAGCTTTGGATTAATGTTACATTTAAATCAACATTAAGCTGAAATTTTATGTTTAAATTAATTTTGTATCATGTCAATCTATAATATTTGTTGAAACACCTGAAGATTTATAATGAGAATTTGGTAATATCACCTCATAAATTATCAAACGCATACCATTCGTGATAGAGATGGTATTATATATATGTACAAATTTGTCACAAATTTATGCTTATTATCAAAGTGACCCTAGGCAAATTGACCAGTGCTCTTGCACCATCAAGGCCATATGTCAGGTTAATCGAATCTTCACTCAAAGTACTCCACACAAACACCATTGCCCTTGGCATGACATAAACATTAATTTAAATGCCTTTGTCAATTGTTGAAGCAAAGACATCATGGACCTCCTGTAGTAGTATAATACTCTGTGAGTCCGTGATAAATTGAAAGGGTATATTGCGACACGTGGACGGTACAGGTTTGAATGCGGTTCTGCGTAACTAGCTCCTTTTTCCATTCTGTTAGAATTCAGCAATTCATTTCAATTTTGCCCGATTAAGACAACTGATTTCGTTTCCTTTTCAATTCATCTCAATATAGCAGATTCAAACTATAGACTATAATTTTCAACCCTTTCTTTGCTTTCTTCGCCAGTAGTAATGTCTCTCGAAATGCCATAATCAAACAAAGATCTCAGCTCAACAATGCCTTTCAATCCGCCAAATCAGCTGAAGAAATGCTCAAATCATTCCAAAATCTGGAGGAAATCTTCTCATTGGCTGGGTATGGAGTGTTGGATATTGGCCCATCAATTCTACACGGAAGGCACTTCTACTGTGAAGATACTCTGTTTCGGTAAGAGGGCTTTGCAAACCCTAATTTATTGTGAAAATACTGTAGATATGAGTAATTCTATTCAGCCATGGTCTTTTCAATTGACTCTGTTTTGTATCTGTTGGGCTATCATTTATGATTGTGGTGAGTTGACAAATACGATGAGAGCTTGAACTATTTGAATTGGTCTGATTGATTTGAGTAAGCTAAAAGTTGACAAGTCTTATGCTGCAGGAGAAATGCAAAATTGGCCATTCATTTCGAAATTGGTCCTTTTTTTTTCGCGTTTGCAAAATACGGACTAAAAGTACCAAACATGCCGTTTTTTTGGCGAATTTGGATTTCGTTTTTGGTCCTATGCTGACTGGATTCGTGACATGGACGTTTTACGATTTTGGTCCTTTGCTGAGTCGGAGACGGTGGTGGGCGGATCTGGGAGGAAGAAGAAGGGCTTGGTGGTGGCGGATGGTGGTCGTTTCCGGTTAACTGCAGTTGTGGATCCGTGGATGGAGGTGCGGAGGTGAGGCTGGGTGAACGGTTACGGATCAGAGATAAAGGGAGGGAGGCAAATCGGAGACAGTGGCCGGTCGAGTTGTAGTGGAGATTGGTGGTGACTGGCGAAGGAGAAGAAGAAAGGTCTTGCCCGCCACCACGGAGCCGACTTCTTCCTCCCAGATCCGCTCACCACCACTGCGGCCTTCGTCTTCAGGTTCGAATCCGCCGCCTAACCCCTTCTTCTTCAGGTTCAGTTCCACCAGCCGCCACCGCGCCCAGATCCGCCCACCACCATGGAGCCGTCTTCTTCCTCCCAGATCCGCTCGCCACCACCGCGGCGTTCTTCTTCAGGTTCGAATCCGCCTCCTAACCCCTTCTTCGTCAGGTTCAGATCCACCCGCCGCCGCCCACCACCACGGAGCCCTTCTTTTTCCTCCCAGATGCGCCCTCCACCACCCTCCACCTTGCTATTTGCCATGTATATGTTCCATGTAACGCCACATCAGCTCCAATTCACGCCAACTCAGTCGACTCAGCCGAAATATGCACATACAGTTTCTTATACGGTCCTCAGGACCAAAATCGAAATGGAAAAAAAAATTGGACCGAAATTGAACTGGACGGTCACTTAGAGGACCAATTTTGCAATTTGCCCAAACCCTCATGGAATACAGGTCAATTGGTGGGTAAAACACCTCTAGCCTCCGAGTAGGAGTCGGGTTCTCTAGTGGATTCTCCAGAGGGGTTGCAAACACCTAAGGAAAGGCTCCATTTGCCCATGGTAGAATTGATAGTAAGTGCCGAATTGCCAACCCCGTGGAAAGCATCATGTCATGATACCAGTACCGAAGAGAGAGGACTTGTGAGTTCCACGGTATCTGGAGGAGTATCGACTGCATGTAGAGAGGCATGACACGGAAGGTGATTAAGATGCTTGGAAGGAGATTTTTCCAAAGTGTTCCTATCTTGGTGCTAGTTGTCCTTATCTGGGGTGTTAGATTTGTTCTCTGATTGAGCATTTCCCCGAGATGAAGGTTCGTTCTTATCCACCTGATTTGTCCTCTGTTGCCCAACCGTTCTCCGTCACACATACGGTTTTCGAGTGATTGTTTTCTGGGCTGGTTGTCGAGTTGCTCGGTTTTTCGCCCTTTCGACTTCGTGTGCTCTGTTCATTAATTGCAATCAGTCTCTGTTTGTGTGTTCTTTTTATTTAATGATCGATTATATAATTTTTTTAAACGGTTATATATATATTTTTTAAATGGTTAAATGTAACTCAAACCTCCAAAAAGGTGAAGCGTCTTACCAACTTTGTTTTCATGTTCGGTTATATATAAGTTATGTATATATCAACAGTCTATTATTGCGTAGATTGTTAAACGTTAACTAGTGTCAATTTCATATTTGTTGTGTGGCAGATTCATGAAGAAGCTTGTAATGCAAAGGAGCAACTTTAGAATTTTGGGAACAAAATAGTATACAAATATTCTTCTTTTTTACTCTGTAACCGTTTATAAAAAAAAGAATATTAGGACATCAAATCCTTTAAGGATAAAAATATTTTGTAAAGTATCACTTTAGTATTGTAGAAACTGCAAATTTAGAAGTATCTAAATAGAGCAACTTTAAAATTTTGGGAATTACAAATCCTTACTAAAATTGCAAATTATGACCTGAAATCCATGTAGGAAGTATGAATCCTAAGCACTTTAAATTATTTCATCTATATTATTCAAATAATATAAGAACATGAAAATATATGGTTCAAATTTCCTGAACATATGCCTGCGTTTTAAAACAAATGCAGGTATATCCTAAGAATATTCCTGTGCTTTAAATCAAGTGCAGGTATATCCTAAATATATGCCTGCGTTTAAAATCAAAGTACAATTATATCCTAAGAGTTGCGTTAAAAATAAGCTCTCTAGCTAGGCATTTATAACTGCGTTCTAGTCTAAAAGAGAAGTATATTCTTAACATATGCATGTCTTTATGTACAAATGCAGGTATCCGTAACCCTAACCCCTACCGCTAAACTCTAGTCCCTGCATTTTAAATATATTTACCTGCATATCCCTAATATTACCTGCGGTTCCAAAACGACAGGTAATACTTCGACTTATACCAGCACCCAATTTTAAACGTAGATTGACCTTTACTGAAATACCTTTTACCAGCGTCGTTCCTACTTTGGGGAAACACATGATTTTTCTTTAGCTGCGTTTAAATCTCAGGTAAAGACCTTTTAAATCAGGTAACGTACAATTTTCTTGTAGTGAGATAAAAATCTACAATTCAAACACAAAACAACACAATTACATATACAATATTGCAGGACTCTCAATACTCTTACAAACAATTAGTCTTTTATAAGTTTTTATACTCCCTCCGTCCCGACCTGAACTTCCCGTACTATCATATACAAGTTTTAAGAAAAAATTGAATAAAGTATGAGGAAATATGACAAAATATAAAAAAAAAAAAGAATAATGTAGGAGAGATGGTGATAAAGTATGAGAAAAAATAAATAAAGTAGGAGATAAATTTTATCATGCAAGAGATGAGAATATGACGTTGGGATTGACTAAAATAGAATACAGAAAGATGAAGCTGAAACGGAGGGAGTATAATTTAAAATGGATATGTTTTAGACTACGATATATTTTTAAAAAAAAAACTCTTTATATCTGTTTTAGAAGCAATTTGAATTGGAAAACGCCAATTCAAATTACCTTTTTTATACATAAAACAAATAATTTAAATTGGTTTCTCCCGATTCAAATTGATTTTAATAATCAGATGGTTCTATCTTGCCGCATTAAATTTGCCTCTAGAGAATCAGCTTCCATAATCACTAATTATGAACATGGACATTTAATTAGATTTGCAGTTAATATAGTAGTTAAATGGATGCATGTCATGTGTACATAATACTTGTACGTACAGCTATACGTATGGACTTAGTTATGTCATTATTGTTTTAACTATAACTAGAATCAGGGCTTG
Source organism: Plantago elongata (assembly GCA_036897095.1). Taxonomy (NCBI): domain Eukaryota; kingdom Viridiplantae; phylum Streptophyta; class Magnoliopsida; order Lamiales; family Plantaginaceae; genus Plantago; species Plantago elongata. The sequence continues at coordinate 19,544 of JAYMSP010003202.1, forward strand.
TGCATCAAATTGGGATCTTGATTGTACTTTTGCATACTCTTTTATTTTCTTTCATTATTTTTATCTTAATCAATTCCTAAATAGTACATTATAAGCTAATACAATTTAAAAGTTATACCGATGTTGATATCTTTTCATATTCTTCAAATAAAAACCACTCTTAATTATATCGACAAATTTAAATTTTAATATTTCTTTCACTCATAAATTACAAAAAATTATATATTTATAATTATAATTGGATTATTTTCGACTACTAAACAATTAATTACATACACATATGTAATAAGTCAAATATTTAATAAAAATAAATAATTTTGACGATATAATAATAACCACAATCTCTTTAGAGGGCAGTGTTTCATAATCATACAATCAATCCGTCACCTAAATCTAGCAACTTGAACTCTGCAAATGCATATCATTATATTTCGACCATTTTAAATTTCATTGTATCGCCTCTTTTATATGTATGTGTGTGTGTGTGTGTATTTATATATATATATATATATGTATGTTTATTTATCTGTATATATGTATATATTTATATATATATGTATAAGAGAGAGCCACTTTAGTACCCTTGTAGTTGGTAAGTCTAAACATCAACAAAGTTTTAAACTTTAACAACAAAATTCGAGGCTCAATACTATTTGCGAGTACGTACCCAAGGTCCCTTGTATTTTAAATACTTATAATACTTTTGTTTTTCCAACAAATGTATTTCATTGCTAAAATATGACCAACGCCACTATTACCAACAGTTTTTCCAACAAATAAAACTTGTTGGTAAGTCTAAACATCAACAAAGTTTTAAAATTTAACAACAAAATTCGTAGTTGGTACTATCATGTTTTTTGTAGTGGTACGGCTAGAACATTCAACTTATCCTGTGACGTTGGGCGAAATGACTGAACGAAGGTTCACTCGAAATGGAACGGACTCCGTCACGAAATTTATTTGTTTAATTAATCTTGTGATCTAATTGCAATTTTATGTATATTCTTCTATCAGATGATCTGATCATTGTGAGTAATATCAGACTGAACAAGATTTAATGTGACTAGAACGATTATGCTAACAATGGAGAGAGCATGACAATAAATAAAGCCTTCGCAAAACATGGGTGTTTCTTCTGCTCATCTATCTAAG
>JAYMSP010003203.1:0-20693 GCA_036897095.1 Plantago elongata
ATCCTGCACATGTGACCGGAAAGGGGGGGGGGGGTGAAATTTTGTAGATGTCTGATGATTCTGATCGTCTATGTAGCTCAAGTCACTCTCATATCCATATTGAGTTGCAGTTCGAAAAATGGATGTTGGCGTAACGAAGAATGATGAACCAGCTACTCAAGGAGATGATGAGGTAAATAGCTTTGCTGAAGACTAATGAATCTCTCAGTTATGTTTATTATAGAGATATGTTGTGAACTTGGGATAATGTCCTTTTGTTGGATTTTTCTTCCATAGTCTACGAGTGAAGGAGCTGATCACATATCCAAAACAATGGAGAAAATGAATATTGAAGATCCATCGTCCAACTTTAAGAGAAAGCCTGTGATTGTCATAGTTGTTGGAATGGCAGGTAACATATGATTCAGGGAGGGGGGAGGGGCTTGTACTCGTTTTCTGTATGAATGTTAGTTGCATTCTACATATCAGTTTAACATATGATTTGTATGTGCAGGAAGTGGGAAGACTACATTTCTTCATGGCTTACATTGTCACACAACTTCATCAGACATCAGGGATTATGTCATGAATCTTGATCCTGCTGTCATGGCTCTTCCTTATGGTGCAAATATTGATATCAGAGACACTGTCCAGTACAAGGAGGTCATGAAACAGTATAATCTTGGACCAAATGGTGGAATATTGACTTCGCTTAACTTGTTTGCAACAAAATTTGACCAGGTAAAAATTTCCTTGATGCATATGTATCTTCTGCAAACTTGGTTACATTATCTTAAATTTGTAATTTGAAAATGTGAGGGATTGAGATGGGACGCCATTAATTCGTTAAGGGTAGTGTGTAATCAGGATATTGCTGTACTTGAACTTTGGATCCTTATTAATACTGCAAATACAGATCATTTGATACTGAGAAATCAGTCACTTACTATTGTTTCTTCTGTATGTCTAGAATTCAGTCACTTACCATTGGTTATTATGAGAAATCTGATTTGTTGTTTCCTACATAAAGAAGAACGAGATGTTAGATTGTTTAGGTTGTGTTTTGCATAAAAAATTACATAACCTCTCACATTAATACGGATTTGTAAGTTCTGCTACTCTGGTTGATTTCATTAACAAGTTAAGATTAAAAGAAAGTCTGAGAATCCCCTCTGATTTTGACCTAGCAGCACAGACAATCTCTGCTGATATTCTAGGGAAGTTATACATTTGTAAGTTAGTTATATCTGCATTTATAGGTTTCCATGTCTTCTGTTGGAAGACTTCAAGAATTGTTTTCTATGTTATGGGCTTACAGACCAATTATTACCCCCTTCTATGTTTCAGTCTGTTTATCATAATATGGATTTTCTTTCCTAAACTTGTGGCAGAATAATAATGTCCCTGGGGACATGTAATAGCTGAAGTTACACTGTATTTTGAATGTAGGTCGTATCGTTGATTGAGAAACGAGCAGATCAACTTGACTATGTTCTGGTTGACACTCCTGGTCAAATTGAGATTTTCACTTGGTCTGCGTCTGGGGCTATTATCACGGAATCGTTTGCATCCACATTTCCGACTGTAATTGCTTATGTTGTTGATACACCACGTTCAGCCAGCCCACAAACTTTCATGAGCAATATGCTATATGCCTGTAGCATCCTCTATAAGACGCGGTTGCCAGTGATTTTGGTCTTTAATAAGACAGATGTGGCACAACACCAGTTTGCTTTGGAGGTTTGCATAAGTTCTTCCTTTCAAAATATATTTTATCAATGCCTTTTCATCCACTTTGTCGATACTCGATATGTATTAACCTTTTCCTTTTTGTAAGAATGAAAGTGGCCTTGTAATTTATAGACTCCAAAATTCCTTTTGTGGTAATCTAAGTAATAATGAAATAACTGAAGGAATCTATATGCAGTTGACCTGTTGATTAACATGCTAGACCTGCCCGAAGTTAAAAGAAGTTATTGATTTTTATATTTGTGATGAGTAACCTGCTTATGCAATCTTTTTTTTTTTTTTTTTTTTAAAAGGGTAAAGGTGACTCGAACCCCCAACCTATTGGTTGGAGGGGAAGCGGCTTACTAACTGACCTACGCTTCGTTGTCCCTGCTTTTGCAATCTAATACACCTTCCTTATGAAATGTTGCATCGCATTTATCTTCTATGACATTGTGAGTTGCTATTTAGTTTACTTTTCAAATTAATATGTGCTGCTGCTTCTTTATATTCCCATGTTCCTATGGTGGCCTGACTTTTCCTTTGTCAACAATGCAGTGGATGAGTGATTTTGAGGTTTTTCATGCAGCACTTGAGTCAGACAATTCTTATAGCTCAACATTGACTCGTAGTCTCTCCTTGGCCCTGGAGGAGTTCTATAAAAATCTTAAATGTGTTGGAGTTTCTGCGGTTAGTGGTGCTGGGATGGGTGATTTTTTCAAGGCAGTTGAAGAAAGTGCAGAGGAGTACATTCAAACTTACAAGTACGTGCCTATCTGCAACTGTTTTTTTGTTCAGGAGTAATTAGACTTAGCGCCCAATTGCATCATTATGTTTAAAAAGTCTTATTAATCCACAGATTTGGAATATTCGCCTCATCGCTTGTTAACCTTGACTTATAAGGGTTCATTTTTCTTTAGCTTAATTGTTGAACGTACTCCCCAGAAGGAGGGGCTAGAGCAAATTTATGATTTCCATGTGAATTATGTGGTAATTAAAAAGGCAACTTGTACAAAAGATGAGGAGGCAATTTTGTACATTCACAAAGCTTGTGGATAGAAGTGTCTAAAGTTACTTGTTGAACTTACCCTTACATGCAATGAAAGAGTCTGCTCTTTTTTTTTTTTTTTGTCTCTTGAAGGGCTGATCTTGACACGAGACGAGAGGAGAAGCAGCGTTTGGAGGAAGAGCGCAGAAAAGAAAACATTGATAGGCTGAGGAAAGATATGGAAGAATCTCGTGGTGAAACTGTTGTGCTGAGTACCGGTTTGAAGGATAAACCAGCAATTGATAGGAGCATGTTTTCTGATGTAGATGAAGAGGAAGATGGTGAAGATGAATACGTGTCAAGTGATGGTGCAGATGCTGATATGGTTGACGAGGATGAAGATTAATAGATGGGCTATTTCTCATTTGTTCTTAGCCTAACTTTATCTTTGCCTCCAAGGCATAAACTCGGAAATATGAATTAGTAAAACAAAGACCGTGTTTGGTAGCTAATTGCAGTCTTAGCATTTGTATGCAAATGAATGTCATCAGCCTCTCTTCTTATCTGTGAATATGTTGTTTCTTGCTTTCAATGCATGTGGATACTTATGTTGTTGTTTGGAAGAGCACATTACATGTTTTTGTGAGATCAATCACTCGCATTTCTACTCGAGATCCAGCGTTAAGTTTGTACCGCTGGTAATTTTCTTTCAGCAAATTCATTTTAACTTGCTAGCAATTTCACCAGTTCGCTAACAAAAGGTTATTCTCCAAGTTTTACACTGTAGTGTAATTACTGCTCTGACTGCAACGTTTAATGTACTGTGGGTAAACGTTAATGCAGTACCATTGATTGGTAGTATGAACTATCAAGTCCTCCGTTAAGTATCATATGGTATGATACTTGTGAATCTTTATGGTCTAATTAATCAGAAGCCGAATGAAATAATTTCGTTCAAGCTGTCTTAAATTTAATCTTTATGTTATATAGTACTACTTACACTGGTTTAACACTTGATCTAATTTTGTACTCTAGTTAATACTTATAATACCTACTTAGTAATTAGTAATGCAAACACACAATGAAATAATTATTGAATACTAGTGGTAGTATAAGAGAGAGTTAAACATTTCATACTTGAAACTATGAATCATGATTTCAAAAGTAAATTTATGTAGTGTTTCGTTCAGACTATAAACTGGTATCGTATACGAGATCGTTACAATTAATATGATGGTTTTAAAAGTAAATTTGTAAAATGTTCGATTCAAACTTCAAACTGGCGACGTGTGTGCAAAAATTAAATGTAGGAATTAGTTGAACTTCCATCTGAATCTGGAGTCTGTGTGAAATTGGAAAAGTCAGAGAAAATGCCGCTTGGAATAGAGAGCCCTCTTAAATTTGAATTCAAAAAACCACCCAGTTATCCAAAAAAACCCTGATTTCTCATTTCAATCCATTTCCTCTTTCTCTGTGTTGCTTATCTCCTGCCGCCACCATTTTTTGACAACCATAGAAAACCTCATCTCACATTATCTCCTCCCATAAACCCTCAGCCTCACCAATACTTTGTCTCTTCTATTACTCACTCACTCACTTTCAATGGCAAAGAAGAAAGTCTCTTCCACCACCACCACCACCACCACTCACCAGCCCCAACAGCAATTTGTCAAACCTACTCCTAACGAACCACCCATGGATTCCGAGGCTGCTGACAAGCATGACAATCTCAAATCGCTCAACCAAATGCTTCTCAAGGAGACTTTCGTGAATCGCCAGCAGATCGAGACGCTGGAGCAGTTGAAGGTGGATCTTCAATCGGAGCTTACCAGATCTAACTCGGATAAGGAGGTTTTGAAGTCTGAGTTGAGTTTGATGAGTGATGAAGCTGCTATGTTGGAGCTGGAGAAGAGTGTGGTGGCGGAGTTTGCGTCTGCGCAGGTTGTTAAGAGTGGAGAGGTGGCTGGGAGGAGGATCGAGGGTTTGGAGAGTGAGGTGAAGGAGTTGAGGAGTGTGGTTGTTGGTAAGGAGCGTGAGATTGGGGCTTTGAGAAGGAAGGTGGTGGAGATTGAAGGTGTGTTGGTTGGTGAGAGGGAGGTGAACAAGCGTGTTTGTGTGGAGAGAGATGAGGTTAGGTTTAAGTTGGATGAGGTTGTGGAGGAAAGGGATGGTTTGAGGGGGAATTTGGAGGAAATGGAGACAGAGTTTGGTGCGTTGCAGGCTGCGTTTGATGGTGTAGTTGTGGAGAATGGGGAGAGGGAGAGGAGGATTGAAACTCTTACGAGGCAGAAGTGTTTGCTTGCCAAGGATATGGATGAGTTACATGAGTTGTTTCGTAAGACGAAGGAGGAGTTACGTGGTATGGTTGAAGAGAAGGAAGGGGTTGAGAAGGAGAAGAGGGCGGAGGTTGTTAAGAGGGTTAAGTTGGAGAAGTTGGTGAGTGAACTTAATGAGACTGTTGGTAGTTTGCAGAAGGAGGAGGAAAGGTTGCTTGTTAATCTGGCTGAATTGGAGAGGAAGTGTGTTGAAGGTGAGGAGAATCAGAAGGGGATGCGGATGGAGATTGATCGGTTGGTGGAAGAGAAGGAAGGGGTTGAGAAGGAAAAGGATGTGGAAGTGATGAAGAGGGTTGAAATGGAGAAGTTGGTGAGTGAACTGAAAGAAACTGTCACTGGTTTGAGAAAGGAGGAGCAAGTTTTACGTGTGGATCTGGCTGAATTGGAGAGGAAATGTGTTGAAGGTGAGGAGCTACAGAAGGGGATGCACATGGAGATTGATCGCTTGGTGGAAGATAGCAAGTCTAGTGAGAAGAGAGTTAGGGGATTGATTGATGAGAAGAGTGTGGTCGAGAAAGATTTAGGGGATGCTATGAGTAGATTAGATGATGAGAGGCATAAGGTAGAGAATCTGGTGGAGCAGACAAATGCGCTGCTGGAAGCAAAACATATCCTGGAAGAGGAGGTATTTACTCTGCAAAAGCAAGCAACTGAGCTTAAGGATGCTGTTTTGGATTTGGAGAAATCAAGGACGGTTAAAGAAAAGAAAATTCAGAGCTTAGAATTGGTAGTTGATGAGTACAAGCAAAAGCTTGAGCTGGTTGAGGTTGAGAGGGCTGATATTACAAACTCTCTCAACAAAGAGAAGCATAGTGTAGTGAAATTAATTGAACAGATGAAAGATTTGGAGAAGAAAATCGCTGAAAACCTCAAGGATGCTGAGGAAGCTAAGGCTGAGAACATTGCAATATTGGTAGACAAGAACAAATTGAAAGGCCAATGTGAAAGTATGGAGAAGGAAATTGCTTCTCTTGAAAAAGCTCTTGCTGAGGCACAAAAAGAATTCAATTCCATGAAGAGCAAAGTTGAGTCTTCGGAGCAGGTGCTGAATATGTTTAAGGATGCAGCAGCATTTTGTTCCTCTGATGAAATGAATACTACTTCTAAACAGATCAATGGTGATGGAAGGGCTCCACGTGCTGTGGAGTTTGAAAAGATAAAGGATGCTTTCGCAAGCAAAAAAGCTGAAATGGAGACCATGAAGAAGCAGGTTGATATCCTCCAGGTTTCTGTTCAAGAAGCACAGAAGAAGAAGAGCTTCTGGACTATGTTATCATCAGCAACAACATTCTTGGCTGTGGCTTCTCTTGCATATGCTGTTCAGGCTGGTCGTTAAAGGAGCATTTTGGCGGATGCATTTGGATTTGAAGACCCTCAACTCCAATTTTGTTGCTAACGACAGGCTAAAAGTGAGGCTTAGACTAGTTTTCAGCGTTCGTTTACTGCAATAATAATTCTAGATGCAGATGTCAAACATTTACTCAGTTTGACAATTCACTGATGTATGGAGACAACTCCTTTGATTTCATATATTCCCATATTCAGTTTTCAGTTTAGAGTTCTTTTCACTAAGTTCATTGTTCACTAAATAGTCATGTTTTGGTAAATTTGCTATCAGCTCATTCAGATTCTGTACATGGTTATGAGATGCACTGAAATTGTATGCAGTGTTCTGGCTATGTACGTTATAGCAATTTTCTGAAGTATATCATCGTTCAAGTATAGAGATCAATTTATCTGCTTATCTTCACTTTAACCTCAGAGTTGGTGGTTATACTTGTACATAACTGGAGTTGAATTAATTGAATTTGAATTGAGTTTTTGCGTGTGTTTTTAGATAAAAACGCAACTGAATTGAACTGTAGTTCTATGGCAAACAAGCACATATATTCTGTTGTAGACTAACCAGTCATAAGCTGTGTACAAATTTATGCTGCTTTTGTTTCATGATTAGTTGATTACATCCTTTCTCCTTCCATCTTAGGTAAAGATGGTTGATGGTTCCATGAACAAAGTTTCAGGAGCTTCTTTTTTCAGTTATACAAACACTACATCAGCGCTTCATGTGCTGTTAGCAATTTATGGGAGAAATATTCTTCGGACTTGGGATATAAGTTGTCCACTTAACCTGCTGATAGACAGTCACTGTAGATGATTATGATTAAAATTCAACTATATCGGATTGAAGGGACAGCAAAGATAATTCAAATGTGAAATTTTGGATTGAAGGGACAGGAGGAATAATAAATCCACTAATACATCCTAAGTATGGTCTTAAAATAACGGGAGTAGTACAGTTGTTAGTCTGAGCTACAGGTCTCCATTAATATAACTTTCTTTGAGATTCTGCAGAGCTTGCCGTATTGTATCTTCATCTTGGTTGGAATATTTTAGGCATATCAGTCGTTGTGCAACACGATAAGCCATCTGAATATCACGATAGTCATGGAAATTCATTTCCATTCTCTTTACTTCCTACAGACAAAAATCATGCATTGAGATTAGCAGTTCTTGATCATCATGCTATGCAAACAAGAGTCGCATCCTAATCCACAATAATAATGAGCTCCAAAGCAAATGGTCAGTTGAAAACTTTAGAATGGGAACCTAAACAGCTCATCTTGCATGCGGAAATTGCACCAAGAGGAAAGGTTTTAAAAGCTACCGTGTATTGAACAGAAGATAAGTTTATTGAAGTTGCTATATAGTTCAATTACAGGGTGCTGGCAATGGTCATGTAAATGCAAAGGAGTAAATGATTAAAGCAGTCACACATGATAGTCTTGGTATAATAAATCAGTCTTTAGCATACTATAATTGGGAGTACTTCACAACTATCCAACAGAACTTTTGCTGTAACTAGATTAAACAATTATGCCCAAGAAGATTGAATAGTCATTAGGCCAGAAAAGAAAAATTAACTCCAATATCTTCGCCAAACATGCAAAACATACCTTTTGGGCAATTCTCGACGTGATGATTTTGGCCGATTCTATCACTGAACTCGGTAATCCAGCCACTCCTGCTAACATGAGGCCATAGTGTGCCACATACTCCAATCCATCTTTCAGTTGAAACTGATCAAGACAGCTGAAGTATGAACTTTAATTCTTTCAAACAAAACAAAACAATCCAGTTATAAATCTTACCTTAAAATCCATGCGGTTTTTCTTAATGTCAACATCGAAGTGAACAGTCTTCACATTTGGATACATGGTAGTCAATTCTGACAGGTTTGTCATGTGCGTTGCAAATATGGTATACCTGAAACAGAAGTATTAATTCTCAGAAGTACATCAAACTTCCTCGAACTTCCACTCATATATTGTGACTACAATGCAGATTTACTCCATAATCTTGTACCAGCTCAATGCAAGAATTCACCTATTTTACCACAACTTTAGTAAACAGTTAACCCATATGCTTTCCCTGGCTCCATTTTGTCATACAAGTAGAATTCAATACTACAACAAAAAGTCACAAGACATTACGCTCTCAATGCCAGAAAATGCTCGCAGCAGCTCCATGCAATTGCAAACCCATCAGAGGAAGATGTTGCTCTTCCCAATTCATCCACAGCAATCAGACTTCTGTTTGTAGAATGGAAAGCCATGTGAGACATCCCCGATGAAGCAGTCACAGTCTAATGAATGTATGATGCCAAATTAATATACCTGTGAGATGCATTTTGCAGGATAAAAGCTGTCTCTTTCATCTCCGTCATAAACTGCACCAGGAATGACACAATGATTCATATGCCATCTATTTTATGCAGATCCATACTCCTATCGAGCATTTTACATGATGAGGCAGCATACTTGTTATAGCCTTACAAGTAGTACTCCACTATATCAGTTCAAATACAGTTAAACTGATGATACTATTTATTTTACTTTTCGCAGGGTCTAAATTTTTGCTTAGTACAATGGATTTGAAGTTTCTTTATGAAAATTCCAGGAGATCCAAGTCATTTCAGACTTTCAGCTAATGCAAGCAAACAATGGTCTTTAGAGAGATTGAGCTTGTACCATAGATCAAGTTACTAGTAGAAGTTTTGAAATTAATACATCCCTCACAAACATTGATATCCTACCCTGAACATCTAACCAACCTTGTCAACATATTATTTCCATTCCATCCAAGTTAGTATTTGCGCATTCTTACTCCAAACAAGATATAACTGCTATTATCAACAAATTCCATATTAATTCCAGTTAAAATTTATTGTCTTTAGTTGAAAAGGACGCCTGGAAAATTTATTGACTTTAGTTGAAGTGGACCTCTGGTTTTTTTACCTTTCAGATCCTTGTCGATAAATGCAGAGAGAGCTGAGAAAGATCCATATCAACAAAAGGTCGCATTCATATCAGATAATATTCTATTCTCAATTGCTCAGCAATAAAACAAGGCAGGGTCACTTTTACATACTAAGTCAGCAGTTCATATATGACAGCTAAAACTCCTGATTTGTCTGAGTCAACTTTAAATGTCAAGTTCGAATGTGGGAAAAGCAGAGAGAAAACTAAGTGAGGGGTGACATATCATGTTTTATTGTGTTAATGTATGATATGTACAAATAAGTCCAACCTAAGGATTGACGGATTAAGGCGGCTTAAGTGCGTTCTAACATTTAAATGTCCCATCCCGAATCCTATAAAGGAGGTCCGACCTCGAGTTTCAAATGAGTCCGACTCCACCATAGTCAAGAGTTCGACCCTCTAATACTTCAAACGATTGGGCTCCAATTGGACTACAAAGGCTCATCTACTCAATTGGGCCAAGTCCATTAAGGGCCATGAACCCAAACCCTAGCCTGGATGAATCCGGACCTTATATTTGTCAATCATCCAAGGAGGCACTTCAACAAACCTTCATCTATAAATAGGAGCTCCTTCCTCCTCATAAGGTAAGTAACAACTTCTCCATACTTCACTCTCTAAGTTTAGAGGTCCGAGCCAGAGCTTGCCTCTAAACCACGTTGAGTCCGAACCCGGTTTGTCTTAAGCAAACCGGCCAAAAATGGTCTAACCCCTTCCCTTCTCTATTTCAGGCACACAAGTACCGAAGAACCCTTCAAGTATCAACTAACTTATTCCTCCTAGGAACCCTCCTCGGGTCGGAACCCCTTCCGCATCGAACTCAGAACGATATTATCACCTCCTTGACATCAAACCAATCTACCACGAATTGGATGAAGATGACTTAAAGGAATTAAGACGAACTACCATGGCTTCCTTCCTTCCTAGACGAATTACAACTTCTCTAATCAATCTCCTTGGACTTATTACTGCCTCGGACCCATCCCTTGACTCGGAATTCCAGAAGAAAACCTGAACTCATTGATCCACTGATTGACCTAGAGATACCAAGACTTTGACCTTTAAGGACTAACATTTACCCTCTCAGAAAAGAACTCACTCGAAGAACTAAGATGCACTAGCCTTTCCTGGATCCGCGAACTTTGTCTTAACCAGTTTTATACACTATCAATGTATTTAACACATTTTGGAGAAAAGCAGTAATAGGGTGCAAGACCATAAGCACTGTAGTCTGTCAATAAACAGGCAAATACAAAAAATGAATTTGTGAGTTTAGAAATTTACTGTGCTAGAATTTGATTCAAGACTGTCCACAGTTCCCATCCTAGTGAATATGCGATCAAATGCTCTTAGAGTGGCAAAGCGAGCAGGAACATAGCAACCAATTTGAGCCAGGATGACTAGCAAGCAAACTTGCTGAAGATAAGTGCTCTTTCCACTCCTACAGATAACAGGATGTCGAGTAATTGTTACTAAATAGAATGTCACAGATTATATATATCCTTAGTTATACAGGGACTACAGATAACAGGTTGTAACTGATCGGTTGCTAAGTGGTTAATGATATGTTATGGTTATGGTTAAGGATTTTAACCAACCATTCCCAGGCCTAGATTTCAGGCCATATTCTAAGTCATGAGCAGATCAAGGAATAGGTTGACAGAAATGAATAAACCAGTTGGTTTCAAATGAAGCAAGCTTTCTATATTGGCATGCATGAAGCAGAAATGACCCAAAATAGGGGAAGATCTCCTTGCCAACAAGCAACTATAATTATCTTATGTGGTATATTAGCCTTAAACTGTCCATTGGCCTTCCCCAGTCCCCCCTATATCTCATTCTCACTGCCAAACATAATGGAAACTGGATAAATATCCATATAATACGCTGGCAATTATGATCTCTTAATCACTCAGTCCATTAGCTATTGGTTTCTCAAGTAGTAACATATCTAAGATGTGGCATATCCACACACAATACCTTATCTAATTATGCTGATTTAAAAAGAAAATAGTAAATTATTTACTGGCACATGCCTACTTAACCGGATGCACTGCTTACATCCCAGATTACAATTGAAATATATTTTACCAACAAAATATACCAAATTAAACCATGAATTTTATTCCAATACTTGGAAGCAACAGCAAGGTAAAGTTGTATCGAAACACATTGTTGCAGACACCCTGGCACATAAAGATTTCAGGGCAGACCATACTTACATGTTTGGGCCTGTAACAATCACCATATTTGAAGCTTCAGAAAGAAATATGTTGTTGGGCTGCAGAAGCAAATTACATTATCATTTTCAATTAACTTGCGACTATGCTCATCAACACAAAGTTTATTCATTTAGCTTAAGCAGACGATTCATAATATTCCCATGTGAGATAAGAGATGGCATGTGAATTTTTCATGGTCAAACACAGCACTAGACATACAACGAATTCGTTGTGGATGCTTTCGAGGATAGGGTGTCTTCCTGAATCAATTGCTAATGGCCCATCGCCTGCAAAAATTATTGTATGTAAGGCAAAACCTGTCATAATTATCCTGTACAAGGAAATGAGACGGCAAGCAGTGAACATACTAGTAAACTGCGGTCTAGTATATTTGTCAACTATCTTGGTGGATATTGTATGCGCGAATGAGTTAACAATCATATCCAGAAGGCACAGGACCTCAGCCAGAAGAGTGAGAATTGAGACATCCTTCCTTATGGCATCCATGAGTGCTGCATGTTAATAAGACGAAAGTTGCTGAATGCAAGAATTATTTAATAGTTTGCATTGATTAATCAAGTGAAAATACTACCAACAACCCATAGAGACGGAAGAGAAGCAATGCATATAACTAAAAGGGACAACTTCCTATGCCTGAACAGTGCATCAAACTTTACAAAAATAAAAAAAATTATGTCTGAGTGATGCAAAAGATACAGCAGGGCACACAGAAAAAGAACACCCCCTCCCGCGGCCAAAAAAAAAAAAGTGCACTCTAATGCGATAGACACAGAAGCATCAAAGGTTGAAAAAAAACCTGAGGCACTAGATTTATTATAAATACGGTACTTTCCGAGAAATTTATCAAACTAGCAGACAATAGATACATTTTGTTTGTAAAAAGGCATGCATTTCTTTTACTAATCACAAAAACGTATGAGGCATATTCTACGCATGATGCAATTAATTCAGTTCATAGACTGACCTTCCAGGCAAAGTTCTGTCCGAATATAACACTCTTTAGCAGCGGAGTTATTCCTCATGTTTAGCTAGACATTTAGAAGGGAACAAGAGGGATTAGTGAATTTAAATCCTGGGGGAATATAAGGAGAAATAAGCTGTGGACATTAACATGGAAATTTCTACATGGAAATGAATTCTATTAAATGCAATCAGTTAACTTGGGGAATGAGTTGAAACTCAATCTCATTCCACTGCACTTTGAAAGTCTACTCTGTGTGATGGGGATTGGGGACTATATATCAAGTTTGTCAAATTCATGCTAAAGCACCATAAATGAATTGAAAATGCATCACCAAAACCTTAGATTCACATCTCTCATTAAGTGTAAAAGGCCAACATAAGATCAATGAGGATGGATTTCTACCTTCCAATTGATGCATGGTTCAGATTCTCAGCTGCCAATCACTGGATTTAAAGCTAATGATTGATCATTTTAAACACGGTGTTTTAAACTTGTGTGTTAGCCTATACCCTATAGTTCAAATATTCATCAGCAAATTATTTGTTTAATAGTCATGTAACAAGAGCCTGCAGATACACACGTAGAAACCATATAGTACTCCATTACTTTTGCTTTTTCCACCAAACTTCGGTTGTACCAAGTATAAACTTGTTACTTCTAAAACCTCATGAAATTTAAATTGATTTCTCAACCTGCATTCACATGTGTGGGGCCAGTTCATTCAGGTCTTACATTTTTAGAGCTACACGATAGTTCAGGTGAACATGCATGAGATCATAATAACTAATAAGAAAGGCCAGATTTCTTCTTACAGAGGCTAGTTGCAGAGAAGAGCAGTGTATGTTGTTTCCCTGTTTCGTGACCTAATTATAAACCGTATCAACAAAAGGTAGTCAGAACTCAGAAGACATCAACCCTGGAAATTTATCAGAAGTAATAAAGCGTGTTCTTTTTTTAACCTGGATGAACTGGCTGGGAAGTTTTCCCTTGATGTCTCTCTGAGGAATGCTGAAGTAAAAACCTTTCCTGTTGTTGAATGGGATTTTCAAATTTGGCAGATTGAACTCCTGGCGGTATTTGTTTGCCAAAGTGTGTATTGCTGCAATTGCTAGTATCAGAAAGCTACAAAATGATTAGTTCCTAACACAATTCAACACTTCAATATACCTTCACTGGTGTCACAGAAAGATCTCCGGGCTATATCTAGAAATCCATCAATTCCTGCCTTGACAGCAAAACACTGCTGAGTTCGGGCAACAAAAGGAACTCGTGCATGAAGCACATCTTCGTCAATCACCTCTCCAACCCTAAACCAACAATCTCTTGCCTGTTATTATTTGTATATATACTTTACACTATAAATGTGAATTACAGGCAAATAATGCTGTACCATCACGCTTTAGGGCCTCAGTGAGTAATGGAAATAAGTTTATCACAAATCATTATGCAATATACTAAAAGTAAACGGATCGCCGTTACTTTCTTAATCTATAGTCATGCAACATCACCCAATTGAGGATTTTTATAAATTTACCTCCTTTGAGCTCCATCTTCACAATAAAAATACTCTTCTGGAGATTTATAACTTAACTGTCTAAGGTTATCTTCTGATCCATGTTAAGCTTTAGTATTACAGAAACAACTTCAATAAAAAGTAACACACCAACTTTATTCTTGGGAGGACATTTACTTTGAACTTATGTTTGAATCTCATCGTTTACATAATCATGACTTTGAACTAAAAGCAAATAAGAAAATAGTATCTTAAATCTTAATGCGTTTGTTTTAATAGAAACTTTATTACAAGAATAACATGTGTTTATGTACTAAGAAATTGTGTTGAAATTCTTCGTAAACATGAGCCTAATTCAAAAGGTAAAAGAAACTAGAACAGATTCAACTATTATTCATTATAACGAAAAGGACCTGACCCTTGGAAAACAAATAAAACACAGATACAGAGGTTTTCAGAGAACCATAATTCCACAGTTCCTTTACAGAAAAATGTGAATGAATTCATACACAACTAATGCCCAGAAAACTAATATAGCAAATTAACAGCTTTACCGTTTCCTCATGGCAGCAAATGTCTCATTCTCACAAATGGACTTGTAAACATTCTTGAGTAGGAAGCACTTAGCATCCTTGAGCACCTATGCTGAAGTAAGATTAGAAGAAACTCATTGACATGCATGCATATTAGGAACTTCATCTAATAGAAGATAGTATACCGTGGAGAGTAATGGTAAAGCATCAAGAGCAGTTTTGAGAACAATAATGCTCGATATTAAGATTTGACTTTTCCTTGAATTGTTAATGGCCAAAACTCCATTAGTAACTTTTCTTGGCTTAAAGCAGAAATGACAGAGAACCTTATCTGTAAAAAGGTAGATATCAATACTATCCAGCAACGAACTACCATGAATATATCACATTATCATTTTAAAATGCTCACCAGTTTCCTTTGGGAACTTCTGGAGAGCCTGGGACAGGCCAAAGAAAAGCTGCTCATTGCTCATCAGCTCATCCTGAAATAAAATTGTAACCTCATGTCATTTCCAGGGAGGAAGCTGCTTACAGTTTTATTTTCTAGTACAGATGTTACTGTAGGAGAATTTAATATTCCAAGGCCTTTCAATAAGCAATGAAACCAAAAGAGAACTTCCATGACACAAATTTGAAGGTTGACTCACTATAAAACTCTTGCACATTCTGAGAAAATGGATACAGCATCGAGACGGTTTAAATTTCAATTTTCAGATGACACTAATTCATTGAAACAAACACGCACAGGCAATGCATTTAATAGGATTTAAAATTGAGTTTCTGGGAATCAACAGATGCTAATTCTTCAGTAGTAGCAAATTATTATTTGCTTAGTTAAATCTAAGATTTCACTTTGTCTTTTAGCTGACTGGGTAAGAGCCTATTGATATTACAAAACATTCCATTGATACTATAAATAATGTATGTGCAGTTCCAAGAACACGTTAAGAAGATAAGGCCCCTATGGCCATGTACCAAGCAGCTCGAACAGTATAAGTTTAACTATATCTGGGGATAAAAGGACGCTCTTGTAAATAGGACACAAAGCAAGAAATATTGGTGCCAACCTTTATAGTGCACCCATAACTGGAGTTATACCATTGGTTTTGAATTTGTACAGGAGACTATGCTAAAACTTACTAGGCAATCAAGTCGAGCATTGATAGTCTCTATGTCCTTGAGGGGCTGCAGAAGATTGGCTCGCAAAAGTCTTGTCCTGCAGAGACCTAAATCTATGAAATTGGTAGTATGATGAAGTACTCTGTAGATGCATCATAATGCATCACGAAGCAGGTATGAAAGCTACATCTAATTACTGATTTATATAATTGATCAATAGAAGGAAATTAAGATCTGCTAGTGAACCTTCTTTGCATGGAGATATATTTAGCGCAGACTTCAGCTACTAACATTACTCTGGAAATTTCTCAAAAGAATCATAGTTTTCCCATTACAATAATACCTTTACAATTGAGCCTCTCTATTTTACAAAAATTATAAAGAACATACAGCAAATAAACAACAATAAAAATAAAAAAATAAAATCACACAAAGCCTTATAAATGCCTCCCAAACATATTTGTAATTTTGAAAAATATTTTATGTCTGTCATCTACTGAACCGAGAACTATAAATGAACCGACCATTAATCTGTTGGTGATGATTGCAATATGTATTGGTGTGTGCCTGTCATACAAAGAATAATTAATGATTTCAAGAATGAAAGGAAGTGGCATACCCTCCAACAGTTCGTGTCGTCTTCAGCATGTGAAAAAGACTTTTCTTTTTATTGTTTGATCCCCGTAGATTAATGTGCATCGGTTCAATGACCTCCAGGTTTTGGACACTGCCATCAGAAAACATTTCATGAGTACACAATGAAATGAACAACTATAGATGATACAAAAACTACATGACCATTTACAAATTACACGCAAATTGCAAAAATTACAAAATCAGAATAATCGCAACACATTAACCTGACCTTTCTCTAGTAAGTGTAATAAATTGAGTTTGCGACAAAAATAAAGGGTAAAGTAGATCTTCAGGGGTCAAAATGTGTAGGACAGTTTTCAAAGGAAAGGATACCTTGTAGCATCTATATTCATGTGGTCAAACGATCCGTTGAAAGTAACCTGTACAAGATCAAACATGGTAACACAGATTGATTTTGTAAACAAGAATCAATTAAGTCAAAGATGCATCGTTGTATAACTTTTGAGCGGTGCCACCAATTTAACTATGTAGGTCATCCAGTATCTTACTCTGCAACAATTATTTTATTTCAACCTCGTAGCACCTTCATAAACTACAAGTTTAATTTTACCCTCAGTTGTGGATGACCACTGTTACAATACAAGGACTTACTGATAAGGAATGATTAGTAATGATCAATCCTTTCTCTGTTTCAACCCTGTGACAATGCAGCAGAAACATATCTTAAATGCCTATCCTGAGTAGATACATGCAACAATTAAATTATTTCTACGGTTCAAACCAAACAACAATAATGATCATAAAATAACTAAGGTTCTTGCTCATGCAATGTATCCAATCATTGCTAAAATCTAGGACATATTGAAATACTGAGATAGAGATCATTTCCCAGTCACTGGGAGTGGGACTGCATTTGGAGAAATATAGCATATGTTGCTGTGGAAAGGTAGAGTAATTCGTTGACGAAATAGTTGAAAGCATCATTGCTGTTTTCTCCACTATAGATTTTGGTGAACAAACATCCTATCTTTAAAGTACAACAGGAGGTGTGAAATACCAGTTGATAGTTGCAGCAGCAGCAGCCAAGCAAAGATAATACTGCTTGTAATAACTATCTAAACCAAGCGCAGATGGCTCCTTGGCTGCCAAGTTCTTCACTAACACAGGTCCCTTGAAGAAGAAAATCCCAGATTTGAAGTCAGTGTATCATCTTTAAATTGACTGGGAAGTAAATGAAACCAGAGCAACAAGGCTACCCTGGTGTCGTCAAAGAAACTGCGAGACTTTATGGCCTGCAGTACAGAAGGAGGACAGAAATGCATGAGGAATTGAAAATCCCAAATCCAAACCCTCACACTGACATTACCTTGGTACTTGAAGTGAAAAACCTGCCAACCAGTTCGGATACTCCAACCATTCCATCTGGAGCCATCTTAGTAGGTGTAACAATAATGACTACAGGATCATAAAAGGTCAGCAGTGTCATTGTATTTGGGTATGTGCTGTTAGTTTCAATATACTGAGAGAGGTGCAGTGAAGCTGATCTCAAGTCAAACCCAGCCACTCCAACCTGCAAGTTGGAAAGCAAATTCCTAATTATCACAGTTTCCACAGGTGTAAACAAGTCGTCATACACGAGTTGGTGAGCAAACTCCTAATTGGAAATACTGTAGTTAATCGGTATGATTCCACAGGCATACACAGCCACACAGGTTTTGATGCAAACAGCCCGTGCGTTCAGCAATAACAACACATGAGGAATCTTCAACAGAAGATCTAATAAGTCATCTAACTACACAGGACCAATTTCCAATGGAAGATCTAACTTGCAATCATACTGAAACTCGATTTACTATAAACATACATTCACAAGCACAGTAGCAGCTCACTCAAACATAATACATCATACTAGTACTCATTTAATACTCTGAACACTCACAATTGCACAAAACTTCCAACCGGAGGTTATATGTAAGCCTATAAAACTGAAATCAAGCTTAAACGAACAGGAATACGATCAACTAGCCAGGAACAAATAAAAACACGATAGAAAATGATCAATTCATCTAGCGATGCTATGATTTCTACACTATAGCCTCTTCCTGTAACAACAGATGATCTATAAAGATGAAAACGATACCTCTTTTGCGCGATTCTCGATGAGGCCAACGACAAAGCTCGAATTCTCACCGGTATCGCCTTCCATTTGAAATTCCGAATTTTAAAAAAAATGGCCAAGGGAAATGCGCGCCAGGTGATTTATATATGCACGGTAGAATGCTTGAGAGTGGTTAACCACTTATTAACCGAGGTGTGCCCCCATTGTGATGGAATAGGGCTGGCTTACTTTTTTATTTTATTATTGGTAATTATATTTTTTATTTTATTATTGATCATTATACTTTTTCATTTTTTTAATTCATAATTTAAAACTAGATGAGGAGATATTGTTAAAAAATCGCAAATGCATTTAATTATAATCATATTAATAATAAATTTTGTATTTTATTAAATATTACACAATAACAGTAACAAAATGCAGTTTAATTGGTATTATTATTAGTACAGTGCCACATTGTACTACAATTAGTCAAATTCTAGTTGCTAAGACGATTTATCTACAACAATTATTTATATGATTGACTCACTTGCTATGTACGATTTTGATATTTCCTTACCATTAGGGGTGTTTGCGAACTAAATGTTTGTGAAAATTTCAGTCTAACGCTCAATTTGTGTTCGATATTGACTTGTTCGAACCGTTTGCGAACACGTTCATTAACAAACGAACATGAACACGAACACAAAATTTATTATTAGTTAGTTCGCGACTGTTTGTGAACAATATAATTATATATATTTTTATTTGCGTATAGTACATAATATAATATAGTAATACATTTTACTCCATTTTAAATAGTTGTAGACATGTAGATTGTCTTAATTCAAATTATTTATGGGAAGAATGTATGACATTATGTGAAATCATGATATTTGCCTTAAAATATGAATTTTTAGGGACCTTTTATTATATTCTTGTAATACATTTGCTTTATTTTTAGGTTATAACAACGAATAAACTGTTTTTGAACACGATCTTAACGAACAAACAAATTGAACAGTTAGCGAACAAAAGCTTAACGAACACCGACGGACAAACACAAACAACCGAAGACCTTAACGAAATGAACATGAACAAGTGAATGATTTGTTCGACGAACATGAACAAGAACATTAAAATTCTTAACGAACAGACGTTCGATAAATTTCCATGTTCAGTTCGTTCGGTTCGATAAATACCCCTATTGCGGATGTTACAAAATTTAGTGAATTAATTTATAGAGGAGTAATAGTTTATGAGAGACGGTCTATAGAATAGGTTGGATTAATATTTTTAGTTTAAAATGTATTTTACCTAATTGAGGGGCTGATTGGAGTAGCATCCAAATGCCCGTTTGAATGCTACTCGAGAATTTTGTGTTTGTTATGACATTTAAATGCCGAATATCGAAATGACTCTACAGTAGCAACATTTTTCTCTACTTATAAAATAAATCTATAATACTCTATAAAATTACAATTATATACCAAACACAATTTTAACAATTCCACTACAATTCCGAGGAATATTCGACCATTTAAATCGGTACATTTAAGTCGCCCTGCCAATCACCGGTGAATAAAAATATGCTGATATTTTTTATTTTTGTAAGGAAATGTGGACAGGCTTGTTGCGCAAGCAGTATTAATGAGTTTGTGTGAAAAATCCCCTTCTTCTTCTTCTTCTTCTTCTTCCTGCAAAAGTTTCAGCAGTAGAAAAGCACGCAGATACTGAAGAGGGCTCAAACACCACACCTAGAAAAGATGAAGTGGAAGGCTTCTAGAAGATTCTTCCCCCTCAACAACAGCAGCAAATGGCTCAACAATCTCCACCGCCGACATCAGCAGCAGCAGCGTGTTCGATTCACCACACTCCTCCGCAAAGTACAACCCGCCCAAGCACGGTCCTCGCCCGGTGGCGGCACTTCGCAGGGGCAAGGTACAACTCTACATGCCAGCCTATCATTCTGCTAATACAGAGCTAGTAACATTTTTTCAGATAATTAGTTCTGTTAGCTTTTTGTTTTTAATTTTAGTCTCAGTTAATCCTGTTAGAAATTTGAGCTCGTGCTGGTATATGGATGTACATTAAATGGCAAAGCTCTGGAATTAAATGGTCTTATATTAGGCAGCACAAAGAGTTCAATGAGAATATCAATTGCAAGCTGCTGTGCGAAATATAAAGGATACACACAAAAAAAAAAAAAAAAAAAAAGGGATTCGGCAAATTTTTGCTGAAATAAGGACCTTGTTTTCGAAACCTAGCTGCTGCTT